>JBBDGT010000189.1:22500-102500 GCA_037306005.1 Rhinophrynus dorsalis | reverse complement strand
CTCTGAGGCCGTGTGCTGTTTGTCCCCAAGGCAGATCAGCTTCAGCACGGCCTGTTGACGCTTCCCCACTGCAGTGCTAAACTGCTTCCAGCTACCGACTGATGGGTGAGTGGCGCTGCGCGCAGAGAATTCGGAGGTGGAAACGGAGGAGGAGGAGGAGGAGCCAATAACGTAGGTGCTGGCGGAAACCCTGATGGAGGTAGGGCCCGCAATCCTCGGCGTGGGTAGCACCTGTGCCATCCCAGGGTCCGAGTCGCTCCCAGCCTCCACGACATTCACCCAGTGTGCCGTCAGGGAAATGTAGCATCCCTGGCCACAAGCACTTGTCCATGTGTCAGTCGTTAAGTGGACCTTCCCAGAAACTGCGTTGGTCAGGGCACGGGTGATGTTAAGGGACACATGGTGGTGTAAGGCGGGGACGGCACACCGGGAAAAGTAGTGGCGGCTGGGGACTGCGTACCGAGGGACAGCTGCTGCCATCAGGCTGCGGAAGGACTCAGTGTCCACAAGCCTAAATGGCAGCATTTCGATGGCCAGTAATTTGGAAAGGTGTGAGGTTAGTGCTATGGCCTGTGGGTGGGTGGCTGGGTATTTTCGCTTGCGCTCAAATGCCTGGGGTAACGACATTTGGACGCTGCGCTGGGACAGGGAAGTGGATGTGGTCGCTGATGGTGTTTCAGATGGTACAGGTGCAGGGCGGGAGGTATGCGGGCCTGCGCCTTCGACAGGCGATTGGCCGGCACCGAAAACAGGGGAAGAGGAGGCAGTGGTGTGGCCTGCAGACACAGATTGGCGATCCGGGCGTTCCTCCCACTTATTACGGTGCTTGGATGCCATGTGTCGGATCATGCTGGTGGTGGTGAGGTTGCTAGTGTTCATGCCTCGGCTCATTCTGGTGTGGCACAGGTTGCAAACTACAATTCTTTTGTCGTCCGCACTTTCCTTAAAAAAACGCCATACCGCGGAACACCTAGCCCTTGGCAAGGGAGATTTACGCAAGGGGGTGCTCCGTGGAACATTTGCGGGCCGGTTTGGTGCGGTCCGCCTTCTTTCCTTAGCCACACCACTGCCTCTTCCAGCCTGTTGCGGTGCTGCAGATGGCTCACCCTCAGGACTGCTGTCATCGCTCGGCTTTCCACCTTCCCAGGTGGGGTCAGTGACCTCATCGTCCACCAAGTCCTCCTCCACTTCCTCACTCTGATCATCCTCCTCATTTCTTGATCCCACCACATCCTCAGTCATTGACAACTGTGTTGTCATCAAGGTCTTGAGACAGTAATTGTGGTTGATTTGATGGCAACTGTGTCTCATCATCATCATCCACTTCCTTTGACCTTAAATGCCGTTCCCCTCTGTCATCTTCTTGTGATTGGGTACCCTCTAGAGGTTGTGAATCAGGGCACAAGATCTCATGTTCCTCTGCAAGCGTGCTTGGAGAGAGGTTCAAATCAAGGATTGGTGATGAGAAGAGCTCCTCACTATATCCCAGTGTGGGATCACTTCTTTGGCCAGACCCTCTATGGTGGGAGGAAGGATGATCAGGGATGATCAGGGATGATCAGGCTAGTGAGAGTGGACTTGGTGGAAGACAGGGTGGTGCTTAACCGACTGGAAGCAGTATCAGCTGAAATCCAACCGACCACCTGTTCGCAGTGGTCTGACCTCGAGAGTGATGTCCTGCGACGCCCTGTAAACTGAGACATGAAGCTAGGTATGGTGGATGTCTTTCTTTCTTGTGCTCTGGCACCAGGCACAGTTTCTACGCGTCCTGACCCGCGCCCTGAACTATCAGGATCACGTCCACTTCCCCGTCCCTTTTTACCCGCCTTCTTCATATTAAACGGAATATATGCCGGTAATCTGCGGCTAGGCACACGAAACAGAATGTGACGCTAATCTGCGGCTAGGCACACTAAACAATATGTGACGCTAATCTGCGGCTAGGCACACTAAACAATATGTGACGTTAATCTGCGGCTAGGCACACTAAACAATATGTGACGCTAATCTGTGGCTAGGCACACGAAACAGAATGTGACGCTAATCTGCGGCTAGGCACACGAAACACAATGTGACGCTAATCTGCGGCTAGGCACAGTGAACGGAATATGTGACGTTAATTTGTGAATTTGCACACTAAACAGAATGTGACAATAATCTATGGCTAGGCACACGTTTAAAATGGCCCTTTTTGTCGCTGCGTTGTAAAATCATTGGCCCTGTGCACCTAACAGAATATGTCAGCTTGTCACTGCACTGTGAAATATTTGTCCCTGTGCACCTAGTACAATGTCACCTTAGAACATGTCCCCCCCCACAAAAAAATGAAATTCTGCCACCCCCAAAAAAAATTAAATGCTGCCCCCACACACAACAGTCCTAAAAAGGACTTTTGGGTCTTGAAAGAGTTTCAACAATTTTATTCTCCCTACACTGACTTCCTGTGCATCTAGTATTATATGTCACCTTACAAATATCCCCCCCACAAAAAAAAGGAAATTGTGCCCCCCCAAACAAAATATAAATGCTGCCCCCACACACAACAGTCCTAAAAAGGACTTTTGGGTCTTGAAAGAGTTTCAACAATTTTATTCTCCCTACACTGACTTTCCCTGCCTAAGCGCATCTCTCCCTGGCTAAGAATGAGCCGAACTCGCGCGTCGGGTGCTATACAGCACCCGATCACGGGTTCTGGCCAGCCAATCAGTGTAATGCCAGCAGCCAACATGGCTGCTGGCATTACACTGATGTCAGAGCCTCCCCGCACGTTTATTGGCTGCGCAGCAGCTGCGAAACGTGCAGGGAGGAGACCCGAACATGGCGGGCGAGCACATGCGGTACTCGTACGAGCAGAGCGAACCGAGCTTCGGCCGAGCATGCTCGCTCATCACTAGTTACAACATTAAGCAAATATATGAACATGGAAAACGCATAATAATACAATATAAGAAACACATGAATTCGTAAACCTCTAATCTTAATATTCCCCAATTTAGAAAATAACCCGTGGGAGGGAAGGGAGGGAAAATACTTGCCTCCTGTCATTATTAAAATTAAGATTATAAGTACACTAAAGCTAGCATAATCTTCAATTTTACTACATGACAGGAGGCTTCGTATTTTTCAGTTTTAATTCTCCGAAAAAAACGCCGATGACACATGTTCTATCTGACGGAAATAGAAAGTACGGAACGTAGACTCTCTTGATCAGCTGCGCGCAATATATCAGACAAGGAAGCCCCTGCTAGAAAAGCCGATGAAGCCGCCGCTCCTCTAACAGAGTGGGCACCAAAAGACTCCGCAATGCCAGCCAATGATAAAATCCAACGGATCCACCTGGCTAAAGTCGTGGTAGAAACAGCTTTATAGGGTTTCACATAGGACACCAAAAGTTGTCCCGATGCAGCAAACCTAAGAGACTCCGTCCTCTGTACATAAGACCGAAGGACCGAACAAACACAAAGTTTAGGTCGTTCCCGAAAAAATGGATAAAAAACTGTAGCTGAATCAGTTTTCGTTCGCCTACAAATAGAAAAGGTAACCCCAGCCGGGGAGACCGTAAATCCGTTAACATCGAACGCTCGGATGTCCGACACTCACCGAAATGACACCAAACAAAGCAACAAGGCTAGCTTCGCCGATAATTGACGTAAAGACAGACCCTCATCCCCTGGCCAATCCTGGACAAATTGAAGAACCCGGTGAACATCCCATAATGGGAATATTTGGGGACCGGAGGACGAGATAACTTCATTCGTAAAAGGCGACACACCAATTAATCCTGACCCACAGGAACTCCAGCTATCGGAACATGTGCTGCCGAAATAGCGGAACGCATAACATTTATTGATCGAAAAGACTTTCCCACATGAAACGGAGAAGAGAGGAAATTTAAAATGTCGGGTAAAGGTGCCGTAAAGGGATCAAAACCCCATTCCACACACCAGCTATTCCACTGACCCCAAGCCGAGATATAACATCGTCTGGTACCTGGAGCCCATGAGTCCCAGATTCTTAGATTCCTGCGATAGTCCGTGGACATCCCAACGTCCCCCGAAACCATCCAGGCCACCAATTGAAGCCGCCCTTGCTCCACCAGAGGATGAGGTTGACCTAGAGGGTCTCGAAGTAGAAACCGCTCGGTCGGAAGAAGAAGAGGATCCTGAAATGATAGCTCCAGCAGGTCTGGGAACCAAGCCTGGCCCTGCCAAAATGGAGTCAGCAGAAGGAGCGATCCTCCCTGACGTCTGATCTGATGAAGCACCCGTGCTATCATGGCAAATGGAGGAAAAGCATATGCTCTCTGAAGCGGCCAAACTTGAAGAAAGACATCCACGGCCTCACAAGCCGGATCCGGAAGCCAACTGTAGAACCTCTGTAACTGATTATTCGTCCGAGATGCAAACAGATCTAGAACGAGCGGACCCCTCAGCTGTAGCAGGCGGTTGAATACTACCTTGTCCAGCATCCAATCGCTGACATCCCTCCAATGCCGAGAGAACCAGTCCGCCGTCAGATTGACCTCTCCTGGTAGATATTCTGCCATCAGGGTGATGTTCCTGCTGAAGCAAAACTGGTAGATCTCCTTCGTCGTGTCCGACAAAACTCGAGATTTCGTGCCTCCAAGACGATTTATGTATTAAACAGCAGACACGTTGTCCATCCGCAGTAGGATACAACAATCCGACAGATTTTTCGCAAAACAGCGAATGGCAAACGAGCCCGCTATCAACTCCAAACAATTGATTTGTAGACCAGTTTCCTCTACCGACCAAGGACCCACTGTCGCAGCGTCCGCACAGGCCGCTCCCCAGCCCCATAGGCTGGCATCCGACTCTAGAATAAAATCCGGAACCAGACCAAAGATGGCCCTGCCATTCCAAGCGATCATGTGTCGAATCCACCATCTCACTTCCCCCTTGACCACCTCGGTTAAAGGTATGACTTGATCGTATGATGGCCGGACCCCGAGGAACGAAGTCTTCAACCTCTGCATCACCCTGTAATGCAGAGGCCCCGGAAATATCGCCTGGATCGAGGAGGACAGCATTCCCACTATCCTCGCCAGCTGGCGAAGTGGTACGTAGTCCAGCCGAACAACCCTCCGAAGTTCCTTCCGAATCTCCTGGACTTTGGGAAGGCAGATGAAGTGATCAAAACTCGGAGTTGATCTCGAAGCCGAGAAATTGAACAGTCTTGGATGGAGTCAACGCCGACTTCTCCACATTGACTAAGAATCCCAGGGATTCCAGCAATTGAATGGTAAATCTCGTTTGAGAGAGCAGTCGAGAGCGATCGCCACAAAACAGAAGGAGATCGTTCAAATAGATCAAACAACGAAGTCCCCGAGCTCTGAGATGCGCCATGACTGGCTTCATCAATTTGGTGAAGCACCACGGAGCAGAGCTGAGGCCGAAAGGTAGACACGTGAATTGGCACACCGGGTTCCGCCAAAGAAAACGCAGGAACTGCCGACTGCAAAGAGCCATCGGTATTGAAAGATACGTGTCCATCAGATCCAACCTGGTAAACCAGTCGTTGGGACGCAGAAGATCTCTGAGAAGATGGATACCCTCCATCTTGAAGTGCCGATAGAGGACAAAGGCATTCAAATGTCGAAGGTTGATCACGGGACGAAATCCCCCGGTCTTCTTGGGTACCAGAAAGATGTTGCTGAAGAATCCGCCGGACTCAGACACCTCTTCCACAGCTCCTTTTCGAAAGAAGGATTGAATTTCCCCATCGAGCAACGCCCTCTGATCGTCCTCGAACTGAATGGGCTGCGGAGGCACCAGTTGAAAAGGATCTGCAAAAAACTCTATTACATAACCTTGAACCGTCCGCAAGACCCAAGCGTCCGACGTCAGAAGAGACCAAGCCTGCAACGAGAGGGCCAACCTGTTATGGTTTTCTGACACAGGTTAAAGTAAAAACACAGTTTTATTGAAATAGAATCAAAAGGACAGCGCCCCTGGTGGCCAGGACAGGCATAAATAGTAATGACAGTAGACAGACTCAAATACGTATGAGTAAACTGAAATGATCTGAATAAATTGATGGACAAGGGTTAAATGTGTGAGCAACTGAACAGTCTCTGAGATGATAATTAGCCAACGCCCAGGAGTCAATATCAGTCTCTAGATGGTGCAAAGGAAAGGTGTAGTAGGCAACTGAACTGAATCACTCTCAGATAGCTGTATAATAGGACGCCCAAGAGAACAGCAATGATAAGACCAGAGCTGAGCCAATACATCCTTAGAGAAATGAGATGGATGAAAGCCACTGCTGGAGCAAATGGAACTAGAACCTGGAAAGCCCTTAGTACTCGCAACTGAAAGAAACCCTGCGTGCCAACAGGAACAGAGCCAGCACACCCCTTGGGTGCCAATAACACTGCACAAGCGATAGTGAGCCACGCACTGGGAGTGCGAGATATAGCGTAACACAGTGAGCACTTGGAGACCAGAGCCGAGACCCCCTTCTGGTGCCACCGCGGAGCAACACACTGCAAGAGCACACGGGAGGCCACTAGCACCCGGAGGTGCAACCACGGTGCAGACCGAGCACCGGAACAGAAACTGCTCTGCTTGTGTGAACGGATAGGCTAGGTCAATGAGGCACAGGCTCAGTAAGTGTATTTGGCTCAGATGAAACACACAGGCTTGGCAAGTGTACGGATGAAGGCTCAATAACGGAGGCAACCAGCACCGCAAGGGTATAGGGCAGGTTCGGCAACGGAGACAACAGCTCAGCAAGGCTATAAGACAACTCGGTAACGGAGGCCACAGCTCAGCTAGCAGAGAAGTGATTAGTCAGAGCGATACTATGCACAGTTCAGAATGTCGCCGGTAGGCGACCGAGATCACACTGGAACACTGGATACAATCACGGAGCAGGAACGTCAGCCAGAACCGGGTCGAATCACGAAGCAGGAACGTCAGCCAGAACCGGGTCGAGTCACGGAGCAGGAACGTCAGCCAAAGCCGGGTCAATCACGGAGCAGGAACGTCAGCCACAGCCGGGTCAATCACGGATCAGGAACGTCAGCCAAAGCCGGGTCAAACACGAGCAGGAGCAGTAGAATGGTCAGACAAGCCGGATCGGTACACAGGAACGCAGGAACACAGCAACAAAGCGCAGGATCAGGAACACCACGAAAGGGCATCTGACAGATGCCAAAGGCCCGGTATAAAAAGGAACATCCTGGGGGGGCCAATCAGCCTCCTCCAATGCACAGGTATCATCTCAGAGATTGACAGGGAATTACGGGGACCGTGATACAACCGGCCTGCAGTTAACGTTAGAGAAAGCGGATTTTGAGAACCACTCACCTTTAGACTGGGAAGCTCTTCCTCTGTCTCGGAACGAGGAGCCTCGCCCTTGACCTTGTGGCTGGAAGTTGGTTTTAGCGGATGTGGATGGAAAGAATGGTAGCGCTCCTGAGCAGGGACCTGATGGCCAGAAACGGCTGGTGACACAGCCCCTCTGCTGGCCAGCCCGTCCAAAAATCCCTCGAGAGACCACTGGGTGGAAGACTTTCTTCATTGACAGTTGCGCTTTGTTAAGTGTTGTGAACATGCTGACATGTTTCTGCAATTCCTTAAGGAACGATTCACCAAACAGAAGGCCATCCGCTGCAGGCCCCAATTCTCTGGCCGCCAGATCCGAGAGCTTGCTGTCAATATGAAGAAGTACCACCTTCCTACGTTCAGATGAGAGGGCATTGTTTGAGTTGCCAAGGAGGCAGAAGGAGCGTAGAGCCCATTCCCTAACACAGATAGGATCATGGGTAACATTGTGCGCCACTGCTTCGTCAGTCGTGCAGAATCTGTGCCAATGGGCCAAAGATGTCCAGTAGCTTGTCTTGAGCCGTTCGCAACCCTTTTTTCATTCCCTTCCGAGGGTCACGCCCAGACCATGACATAAATACCACCATGGTATTATCGAAGATTGGGGTAAGTGCCACCTTGTTCTGCAACATAGGCCTTGGACACTCTGCGCGTAGTCTATTACGAACCTCACGATCCAATGGTCTGCGCAGCCAGAAGTGAATGTAGTTGGCAAGATGATCCAGTAACTGTCACTCAGACGAGCGTGGGTGACGGATGGTGCTAGGATCGAATAGAGGGGCACCCAAGGAATCCAAAAAGATGCCCTCTATATCCTGGGACGTAGGAGGACGAGATGTTGAAGGCCTGTCCTCAAGCACCGATTCCTTAACGTAAGGAGACACCTCGTCCTCGTCTTCCCACCGGAGGTCCTTGTCTGACCTAGAATCCGCATCAGCTTGCCAAGCATCAACAACGGACAGATGTGCAGGAACATCCTCCTCGCCCGAAGAGTGATCCTCCAAGGAACGCGGCTCCACAGCAACTGAACCTCCCCTGGAGCACATGGGATGTTTCCCTTTAGTAGAGGATCCAGAACCAGCCAAGGTAGGTGTAGACATTTTGGGCGGAGGCAAGACCTCATCGTCAGATTCCATATCACCCGCAGCGTCTCGTCTGGTAAGTATCTCCGCAGGACAATGAACCAGCATCTTGGCCAAGACTTTCTCCACCGACGCGGAGACCGCTGCATTGATCATCGCTTGCATCTCATAAGACTGATCCCTGGAAGACTCCATAGTGACCTGTGGGGAGAGGAATCAGTCAAAACAAGGCACAGCGGTCACAGGAAGAGCGTGCTGCGCAGAGGAGCCCCCACGGCGACTCACCAACCACAATAATTAATGGCTGTGAAAATATTTTTGTTGCTGTTAAATATAATATGTAATTTTTTTATTCTCTACTCACTGAGCAGACAAAATAGGCACCCAAACCATTGCCAGAGGGCACAACCAGCTGCAGGGTACAGGGAGACTCAGCCCACCTAGCGTGGACCAATAACTCTGAGCAGAAAGGAAAAAAGGGTCTCACCCCTAAGCAGCAAGGATTCAGTCCCAATATACACACATAAATGTTTATGTACAGTGCCCTGCACCATAAATCACAAAGCAGTCAGACCCTGGAATCGAACCCAGAGCTGCTGCACACAAGGCAGATGCGTTAACCACCAGGCCGTTAAGGAAACCAGCCAGGAATTAATATATAGATCATAGCCAGAGGTTGGAATGCAACACTAGGCAGAGCACTGAGAGTCCCAAACCAACAGCTCACCGCAGGCACCGGGACATGCTCGCAATCCAGTACAGGAGCCAGTTTGGAAAGGGAAGGGGCGGGAAGGGTGCACCTCCGCGGGGTGCAGGCACAGAACCGGCCTACAGGCCCCATGGGAGACTTACCCCTGATAGGCCCCGCAATCACGCGGGCCTAAGGCAGGGAAGGGATACAGGCACAGGTTGCACATATAAAGTAGCAGAACCGCTTGAACCACGGCCTCCTGCGCTACGATGAAAAAGTAAAGAGCGGAAGCCCAGGGAGATTGCCTCCCCGCTCTGATAGCTAGAAAGAGAAACCGCAAAAAGGGAAGAAGGGGAAAGGGGAAACCGGAGCCCACCCGAATCACCACTGAGGAGGAAGGCAAATTACCCCACCAGCCAAGCCACCCAAGCGGCAGCACCAGCAGGGCACCAGACACCAAACCACCCCCGCGGGGAGCGGGTGCAGCCCCAGAACCCTAAGGGTAAACGTGCAGGTAGGTGTTTTAGCAAGGTGCAAATACAATACTGTAGAATGTGATGCTAGTGTAATACAAACATAGAAATATAAACAGAATCAGTGATTAAAGACAAACATAAACCATACACATATACAAAAATCAGAAGGGTACAAAAACGCTGACATGTACACTTGGTGAGAGCAGCAAAGAAAGAGGGAGGGACTTAAGGGAAACATGGTTTTATGGGGGAAGTTTCTGTTTTGTGATTGGTTATTGAATACTTGCTGCTGTGAGAGTAGTAAAGAAGGATTAATGCAAAATACGAAGCCTCCTGTCATGTAGTAAAATTCAATCTGCTACATACAAAGTTCATATGGCAAAGAATGGCATCTGTAAAATCAAATATAGCGCAATCTGATAGACTCAATCCTCCAACGCTTTTCGTCCCAACAAATGGCACTTCGTCAGGGAGTGTGATGTGAAAAAAGATTCAACAAACTATTTATGTATATATTTTAGCGCCTTTTTAGGGCCATGATGACGTAAATAAGTTTGTATACTGATGCCATTTCCGTTTTTCCTTAACATCCAAAGGATTAACCCCATCATGGTAATTATAGAGGAACTCAGAGACTATTACTTATTTATCTCAGTAATCAGTCCTATACACATAGAAACTAAACTAATATAACATAATAAATAAATAAAAAATCTTAATAAAAAGATATTATAATACATAGTAATACAAATACTTAGTAATACAAATATTTGAAATGTATATCACTATACATGGAATTGTTACCGTAAAAGAACTTAACAGACTTTTAATACATTTATAACAGAAATACAATTTTTCTGTATACAGCTCAGATCATAAGACTGCAAATATATATTGATTTAATTTCCTATAAATTTATGGACATCTTTTTTCATTATACCCATTAGGAAATAATGTTTGGCACTTAAAGATCCAGTATGTTTCTCTTCTACACAACACACTGAATTTTTCACCCTCTTTATATATATTAGAAATTTGATCCAAGGCAACAATAGTAGTATCCTTCATAGACCTATTATGATATTTCTGATAGTGTTTAGTCAAAGCATATTTATTGTCTGAATTTATAATAGCCCTTCTATGTTCTAGGAATCTATCCTTCATCTTTCTCTTGGTCCTTCCTATATAACTTAACCCGCATGGACAAGTAATTTTATATATCACATACGTGCTATTGCATGTTATGTGCTGTTTTATCTGTATACTATTATTTTGATAATCCAAAAAAGATGTTTCTTTATGTTTTATAAAAGTACAAGTTATACAACGATTCATCCCACATTTATAAACTCCATTCTGTTTCAAATTAAACACTTTATTTTCTTTTAATGAAATTCTATTTATCTTCCCTGGTTTTTTTCTTGATAAGATTTCTTTTAAATTCTTATCTTTGGTGAAGATCACCTCAGGATCACTCCCCAACCCCTCTTGGAGCATAGGGTCCTGAAGCAATATCCGCCAATGTTTTCTTAAAATATTTTTTATTTTAAAATGTGATTCATTGTATTGAGTAATAAATTGTGGATTTTTATTTTTATTTTTTACCTTTATTTTTTATCAACTTTTTTCCTTAGGTATCAGCATCTCCTCCCGACTCAACTCTGACATCTCCCGGTAAGTTCTCTCTAATTCTTCTTCTGGGTATCCTTTTTCTATAAATTTCTTTTTTAATTCTGTTGCCTGTACTACGTAATCAGTATTTTGTTTACAATTTCTTTTGATTCTTTTAAATTGTCCTACCAGTATATTATTCTTCCATTGTTTTAAATGACTACTCTTATAATGTAAATAATAATTTGTGTTAATTGGTTTTATATAATTCCTAGTTATTATTTGTTTATCCTCGCCTTTTAATGTCAAATCCAGAAAATTTACATTATCTTGACTGGTGTTATAAGTTTCAGTCCTAATGGATTATCATCAAGTTGGGATAAGTAGTCATCCAACTCTATTTGACTTACGTTCCATATAATCAAGAGATCATCTATGTACCGCCCATAGAATGCCAGCCTCGCCCCCAGCCCAGCCCCCCACACATGGGTCATCTCCCAATACCCCATGTAGAGGTTCTCATAGCTGGGGGTGAAGCTGGCGCCCATGGCGGCTCCTTTAATTTGCACATAAAAGTCATCTTGAAATTGAAAATAATTATTATACAATATATATTGAATTCCCTCCAAGAGGAATGATTTTTGTATCTCTGGCATCTCTTGCTCTGTTTCCAAATAAAAACGTTTTGCTTTTAACCCCTTCTGATGGTCTATATTAGTATATAATGAGGTGACATCTACGGCTGCCCATATATATTTATCACTCCATTCAAAATCATTAAGCATACCTAGAATGGATTGGGTGTCCTTAATGTGTGATTGCAAAGTCACTACATAATTTTGCAAAAAATAGTCAATATATTCAGACAGCCGTGACGTCAACCCACCCACACCCGCTATAATTGGGCGTCCAGGTGGCCTAGTTATTGCCTTGTGTATCTTAGGAACTATATAGAAATAAGGTATTCTTGGGTATTTTACAAATAAAAATTATTTTTCCCTATTGGTAAAGTTGGAAATTTACTCACCGATATTTCGTTTTCTTCTGTGTCCTTCCACGGCTAAGAATGGGCTTTGTCTACACCCTCCGGCCGGGGTAGGACCAATCATCTTCAAAGATAAAATGTTAAAATTGTGGCGCTGCCCATGCTCACCAGTCTGCATTTGACGAAGCTAAAAAACATAAGAAGACAGGTTAAGGGTAGGGGAGCCGTGGAAGGACACAGAAGAAAACGAAATATCGGTGAGTAAATTTCCAACTTTCTTCTGTGTCCTATCCCCTGCTAGGAATGTGATATACCCAAGCAAATAATTACAATAGGGTGGGATCCACCAGAATTTCTTACCGCTTATTCTAGAATAACAGCTTGAAGTACTTGTCTTCCGAATTTGGTGTCTGCTGAGGCCTGGACATCAATTTTATAATGTCTAATAAACGTGCTCAAGGAGGCCCATGTTGCGGCTTTGCAAATCTCCTCTGGAGAGGCTAAAGCCTTACAGGCCCAGGAAGTGGCTAAAGCCCTGGTAGAATGAGCCTTAATGGAAATAGGAGGAGATAGCTTGGCCTCTAAATATGCTAGTCTGATTCACTGGGTTATCCACCTAGCTATAGAAGCCTTAGAAGCTGAGCTGCCTTTGAATTTGGCAAAAAAGTGCACGTATAACGAGTCAGATTTCCTTAAATCCTTAGTTCTATCAATATAATATGACAGATATCTAGCTAGGTCTAAATTATGGAACTTCCTCTCTTTCTCATTCTGGGGGTTATGGCAGAAAGAGGGAAGAATTATTTCCTGATTTAGGTGGAAGTCTGAGACTACTTTAGACCTAAAAGTAGGCTTAAATCTGAGGACCACCTTATCTTGATGGAACACCAAATATGGGGAGGCACAAGATAAGGCTTGGATTTCAGATACCCTCCTGGCTGAGGTTATGGCAGTGAGGAAGGCAGTTTTGTATGTTAAGGCCTTAATAGATGAAGAGCCCAGAGGTTCAAAAAGAGGGGAGCTAGTCAGTTGCTCCAGAACTACATTAAGATCCCATGGGGGAACAATACCCCGAATGTGAGGTCTGGCCTTCTCAATAGCTCTAATGAATTTCCTTACCAGGAGATTGTCCGCAAAAGGCCTGCACAGCAGTGTAGAAAGAGCAGATAACTGAACCTTGATGGAGGATGGTTTTAGTCCTTTTTCAAACCCCTCTTGAAGAAAATCCAGTATTCTGGCTACATTGACATCAGAGAGGTAGATATTTTTCTTCTTACACCAGATTCTGAAAATGCGCCATACTCTGCAATATATTTTAGAGGTAGAGGCTTTTCTGCCTGCCGCAATGTTTTTTGCTACTGCTTCAGATATACCTTGTTGCAGAAGTATTGCCCGCTCAATCTCCAAGCCATCAGTTTGAAAAAAACTTGGATTGGGATGTATGAGAGGTCCCTGGGATAATAAGTTTTTCTTGAGAGGTAGAGCCATGGGTCTTTCTACTGAGAGATTGATCAGGGATGGAAACCAAGTCCTTCTTGGCCAGAATGGAGCAATCATGATTACCTCTGCTTTGTGCAGAATAATCTTCCTTATAACCTGATGGATAAGCGGAAGAGGAGGGAATACATAGGCTAGGCTGAAATCCCAGTTCCATGTGAGGGCGTCCTGCCCCAGAGCACTGGGCTCGAACCACCTGGAGAGGAAGTTTTTGCATTTCCTGTTTTGAATTGTCGCCATCAAATCTATTTCTGGAACACCCCATTTTAATGTGACGTCCCTGAATACTTCTTGATTTAAGGACCACTCTCCCTGGTCCAGCCGATTCCTGCTCAGGAAGTCTGCTTCTAGATTTTGTATCCCCGAGATGTGTTGTGCTGTGATGGACATCAGATTGATTTCTGCCCAATGTAACAGTTTTCCTGCCTCCTTCATCAGTGCTCTGCTCCTGGTTCCCCCTTGATTCTTTATGTAGAGAACCGTAGCCGAGTTGTCCGATCTGATCAATACATCTTTGTTCCTTATCAGGATCTTGACATTTTTGAGGCAGTTTAACACTGCTCTCATCTCTAGTTCGTTTATGTGGTTTCTTGCTTCTTCCTTTGACCATCTCCCTTGAGTTGTTTGAGTTCTGCATGTGCCTCCCCAGCCTGCTAGACTGGCATCTGTTGTGACGATTTCTTTTTGGGGTTCTAGTAGAGGAAGACCTTTCCTCAAATTGCGTATATCCATCCACCAGAGTAGGCTCCTTCTGGCTGGTTCTGACAATGGAATTAGTTGTGATTTGCTCCACCACTGCTTGTTCCACTTTGTTAGGAAAAATTGCTGAAGAATCCTCAGATGAAACCTCGCCCAAGGGATGATGTGGATAGTGGAATTTAAAATTCCTAGCAATTTCATGTAATCCTGAACAGTCAGAAATCTTTCCTTTCTGAAATTCTTTACTGCTGATAGTAACCTGGTAATTCTCTCCTGGGTGAGGAACACCTTTTGTTCCACAGTGTTTATCCTCATTCCTAAAAATATAATTTCTTGCGTTGGATCTAGTTGACTCTTTTGGAGATTGATTATCCAACCTTGGTTCTGCAAGAAAGAGATAGTCTGGCTCGTGTGGATTAGAGATTGTTGCCTTGATTGTGCCACAATCAAGAGATCGTCTAGGTAGGGAATTATTATTTATTTTTATTTTTTATTTAGAAAATGTTTTACCAGGAAGAATACATTGAGATTTCTCTCGTTTTCAAGTATGTCCTGGATAGTTTTCAGTAAAAGGTTACATATTTACACTAATTGTGAGACATTATATACAAACATACAGAAATATACATACTTATTAAATAATGGGATTATTTGCAGTTACACACTGTTTGTAGATATAAAGAAACATTTGCTTTTAAGGATTTTAGACTGGGTGCAGATGTGATTTTTTCCGGCAGATTGTTCCAGGTTTTTGGAGCTCTGAAGGAGAAGGCAGATCTTCCTGCTTCTTTCTTGTATTGTGGTATACGCAGTGAGTTGTTAGTAGTGGAGCGGAGGTTATAGTTAGTATGGAGAGCTGGGGTGAGCATACTGCTTAGGTATTGTGGTAGTTTTCCAGAGAAGTGATTGTGTACTAAGCAAGAAAGATGAAGGTCACGTCTAGATTTGAGTGTTAGCCAATTTAGTTCTTTTAGCATGTCACAATGATGGGTAGTGTAGTCACACTGGAGGATAAAGCGGCATAATGAATTATATAGTGTGTCAAGTTTACTGAGGTGGATTTCTGGCGCTGGAGCATATACTACGTCACCATAGTCTATGACTGGCAGCAGCATCTGTTGTACAATACGTTTTCTCACCTGGGTACTTAGACATAATTTGTTTCTATAAAGTGTACTTATTTTGGGATAAAGTTTAGAGGTTAATTTGTCAATGTGGTGACCAAAATTGAGGTTAGGGTCAAGCCACATACCAAGATATTTGTAGGAGTCTACTGGGGCCAATTTACGATTAGACTCTGTCACAATGGATAGGTGGATATTGTCGAGACTACGCAGTTTGTGCTTTGTGCCAAATATCATTGTGACTGTTTTATCTGTGTTTAAGAAAAGTTTGTTCTGTGTTATCCATCTTTCCACTTTGTAGAAATCATGTTGTAATTCGGTTTCAAGTTGTGATATGCTAGAGTTTTTAGCATAGATTATGGTGTCATCTGCATACATGTGTACTGAAGATGATTTGCAAACCTTGGGCAGATCATTTATAAAAAGAGAAAATAGAAGAGGGCCAAGAATGGAGCCTTGGGGAACTCCACTTGTTATTTTGAGCGGACGGGAGTCATTGTTTGCAACTGACACATACTGCATTCTGTCTGATAAATAGGATCGGAACCATTGTAGAGAATTATTACCCAATCCTGAGTTATGGAGTTTGCTAAGAATGTTATGGTCTACTGTGTCAAAGGCCTTAGCGAAATCAAGGAAAATAGCTCCAGTGAGTTCACCATTTTCCATGCCAGTCTGGATATCATTGGTTACTTTTAGAAGAGACGTGACTGTTGAGTGGTTTGGTCTAAACCCTGATTGAAGAGGGGTGAAGAAACTGGTCTGTTGGTAATATTTATGTAGTTGCACATGTACACATTTCTCTATGATTTTAGATAAAGTGGGGAGGAGAGATATCGGTCTGTAATTTGATACTACATTTTTATCCCCACTTTTGTGGATAGGTACAACTCTTGCCACTTTCCAGGATTTGGGCATATACCCTGATGTCAAAGAGGCATTAATTAGAGTTGCTATCGGTTGGGCTGTGACCATAGCACTGAGCTTTAATAAAATTGCTGGTAGTTGGTCAGGGCTCGATTGAGATTTCAGTTTTGGGTTGAGGAGGTGATCATATACTTCACTTTCATTTACTGGCCTGAAATTGAATTCGTTTGCACTGTTGGACCAGGAAGCAGGTGCCAGTGACTGTTCTGAACTTAGTGGGACTTCAGAGTGGCCTTTGTTTTGTTTAATCAGTGTGGTGGCACATCCAACAAAGTAGCTGTTGAAAGCATTGGCTATGGCTGGGGGGCACTGTATGGTTTCATTGTCTATTGTTATATTTGATGGGTGAGAATGGTTAGGTGGATTGTAGATGTTTTTTATAACCTTCCAAAAGTTGGCAGGCTTTGAAATGTTATTGTCCAAGTTGTTATTAAAATATTGTGCTTTTGCTAGTTTTGTTTGTTTTGTACATGTATTCCGTACTTGCCTATATATAGTGTGATCATGAGGGGAGCCAGATTGTTTAAATTTTGTCCATAATGAATCTCTGAAACTGAATAATTGAATCAAGTCAGCTGAGACCCATGGTAGATGTGCCCCCCTGACCCTGACCTTTCTTAGTGGGGCATGGGTATTACAGACCTGTAGGAATTCTGAGTTAAAAAAGTCAATCGCTGAATCAAGGTCAGGTATTAGATGTAGTCTATGCCATGAGCAATTTTTTAAATCATTTAGGAAGGACTGAAGGTTAAATTTTCTAAATGATCTCGTGAGTATGACTTTGAAATTTGATTTGACTGGTTTTATTTTGCGGACACAGTAAACTATGGAGTGATCACTAAACACGTTTGCTAGAACACCTGAATCTTGGATTCTGCTTGCGCAGGATGTGAGGATCCAGTCTAGCAGGGTATGGTTGGATGTTTTAAGATTTATGCGAGTAGGGGAAGATATTTGTTGTGATAAGTTCAGTGCTTTAAACAATGAACAATATTTTTCATTCCTGGAATCAAGCCAATTAATATTAAAATCTCCAAGAACCATCAACTCGCTTTTCTTGTTTTGTGTGGCAATCACCTTTAGGTGTTGAGCTATGTCAGATATGGTGTGTGCTGACGTATTTGGCGGTCTGTAGATGCCTACAATTATGATTTGTTTTGAGTATGGAAGACAAATTTTACCAGCAATGTATTCATAAGAATCAGTGTTGTGAGAGTCCTTTAGAAGTGTAAAGTTTATTGGCTCCTGTATGTAAATGATTACACCTTCTCCTCGCTTTGCACGGTCTTTTCTAAAGCATGAGTATCCATCTATGGCAACAGCAGTGTCTGGAATTTTTGGGGATAACCAGGATTCAGTAAGAATAAGAATTTTTGGTTTGTATGCATAACACCATGCTTTTAGTTCGTCCATTTTGGGCAGTATACTGCGTATGTTGCAGTGCACTAATGACAGACCCTTTTTAAAGGGGAGGTTGCCATTTATTTCTATTTTAGGGCCAGGGTTAGTTTCTATATCATTTGCTAAGGCAAGTAACAATATGCATAAAAATTTAGTGAGTTGTTTGCGGTGAACATATAGTGAGAGGGTGCGTTTGTTGCTATAATTGCTGGGGCTGGGTGGGCTTGATTTTAGTACTCTCCACCAGCATTCAGTTGATAGTGCACATGTATGCAGAAGTCCATGATGAATTATTATGTTATGGTGAGGGTGCGGGGCATGGTTGCTAGGATGAGAGTAAATCTGTATTATTAGTGGGATAGTTAGAACAGTGAGTATTAATCTATTCATGTTGGCATGCATGAGGAGTATACTAGGGAAGATATAGGTAGAAAGAAACCTCTTGTTATTGTGAGACAGGAAAAAAAAAAAAAAAAAAAAAAATCTTTCCCTTTTTCCTTCTTTTTTCCTTTTCTTTTCTACTCCTCTTCTCTCTTCTCCTTCCTCCCTCTCTCTCTCTCTTCCTCTCCTCTCCTCCTCTGTTATATTAGTAATATTTATCTATTCTCTAGTTCCATTTCACTCCTTATTTGTTTATTTACCTGTTGTTTAAGTGTTGCAGTAGCTGTCATTCTTTCCTGTCCACTCTCCTGTCAAACTCTCATGTTTAACTCTTGCTGCACTTTTGCTCCGGTGCACTTTGCTCCCAGGTGTCGTGGGTCCCCTTGAAATTCACCCCCTTGAAATTCCCCCTATCTGTGGCTGAATTTAAACTGGTGAGGTCCCCATGCTGATGCTGAATGAGTATCTGTTTCCAACTAATATGTACATTGATTGCCCTGTGTGTAGCCAGGTGTGACTCCCTAAAAACAGCTGATAAGGAATTGAACAGACACAGAGACATGTAGGAGGGTTGTGGGGGAGGAAAGACTGTGAAGAGTCAGAATCAGGGTGATAGAGGTGATTAGCACATACCACAGAAAGTGAAAATGAAGCTTGAAGCCAGATTCAGGATTGGGGTGCAGATGGTACAGGGGTGATTAGCACATACCACAGAAAGTGAAAATGAAGCTTGAAGCCAGATTCAGGATTGGGGTGCAGATGGTACAGGGGTGGTTAGCACATACCACAGAAAGTGAAAATGAAGCTTGAAGCCAGATTCAGGATTGGGGTGCAGATGGTACAGGGGTGGTTAGCACATACCACAGAAAGTGAAAATGAAGCTTGAAGCCAGATTCAGGATTGGGGTGCAGATGTTACAGGGGTGGTTAGCACATACCACAGAAAGTGAAAATGAAGCTTGAAGCCAGATTCAGGATTGGGGTGCAGATGGTACAGGGGTGATTAGCACATACCACAGAAAGTGAAAATGAAGCTTGAAGCCAGATTCAGGATTGGGGTGCAGATGGTACAGGGGTGATTAGCACATACCACAGAAAGTGAAAATGAAGCTTGAAGCCAGATTCAGGATTGGGGTGCAGATGGTACAGGGGTGATTAGCACATACCACAGAAAGTGAAAATGAAGCTTGAAGCCAGATTCAGGATTGGGGTGCAGATGGTACAGGGGTGATTAGCACATACCACAGAAAGTGAAAATGAAGCTTGAAGCCAGATTCAGGATTGGGGTGCAGATGGTACAGGGGTGATTAGCACATACCACAGAAAGTGAAAATGAAGCTTGAAGCCAGATTCAGGATTGGGGTGCAGATGGTACAGGGGTGATTAGCACATACCACAGAAAGTGAAAATGAAGCTTGAAGCCAGATTCAGGATTGGGGTGCAGATGGTACAGGGGTGATTAGCACATACCACAGAAAGTGAAAATGAAGCTTGAAGCCAGATTCAGGATTGGGGTGCAGATGGTACAGGGGTGATTAGCACATACCACAGAAAGTGAAAATGAAGCTTGAAGCCAGATTCAGGATTGGGGTGCAGATGGTACAGGGGTGATTAGCACATACCACAGAAAGTGAAAATGAAGCTTGAAGCCAGATTCAGGATTGGGGTGCAGATGGTACAGGGGTGATTAGCACATACCACAGAAAGTGAAAATGAAGCTTGAAGCCAGATTCAGGATTGGGGTGCAGATGGTACAGGGGTGATTAGCACATACCACAGAAAGTGAAAATGAAGCTTGAAGCCAGATTCAGGATTGGGGTGCAGATGGTACAGGGGTGATTAGCACATACCTGTAGAGAAGAGGATAAAAACTTGTAAGGAGACTGTCAAACTCTCATGTTTAACTCTTGCTGCACTTTTGCTCCGGTGCACTTTGCTCCCAGGTGTCGTGGGTCCCCTTGAAATTCAATCTCAGGGATTGCAGGGATACTGCTAATACCTTGGTGAACACCCTCGGGGCTGAAGCCAGCCCAAAGGGTAACACCCTGAACTGGTAATACTGGCTCATCAGTTTGAATCTCAAAAATTTTCTGTGAAACAGAGCCACTGGAATGTGATGATAGGTGTCCCTGAGATCCACTGTTGTCATAAAGGCTTTGTCTTGTATAGCTCTCAATACTGAAGCTACTGACCCCATCTTGAAATGGCGGATTTTTACAAAAGAATTCAGGTACTTCAGATCCAGAATAGCCCAGTACCCCCCAGAGGTCTTTGGGGTTAAAAATAGATTTGAATAAATACCTGAATTCCTCTGGGATGGAGGAACAGGTTCTACAACTTACTTCTGCAACATCTCTGAAACTATGTTCTCTTCTTTGGATTCCGTGGAATACTTGAACTTATTAATCGATTCGTGGGGGGTATCTGTATAAACTCCAGCAGATACCCTGCCTCTAAAATGTTGTAGACCCAATGATCTGCAATTGGATTTGAGTCCCATGCTTGAAGAAAGTGAACTAATCTTCCTCCCACTGGTATTAGGGACAGGGCCCGCTCCTCTTCATTGTGGATCTTTTTTATTGGCATACCTTTGGGAATGGTCCTTTCTGAACCCTCCCCTGAATGCCTGTGAAGATTGTCTTTTCTGGTCGTACCTCCCATACTGGAATCTTCTGGAGTCACGAAAATTACGCTGTCTACTCCTGAAACCCATTGATCTTGATGGAGGAGATCTTGTTCTTCTTTCCTGTGGAAGAAAAGAACTCTTCCCCGCAGTAATTTTCTTAATTAACTCTTCCAGATGTTGTCCAAATAACATATCACCTGAAAAAGGAAGAGCCACTAGTTTGTTTTTGGAAGCTGTGTCGGCCCCCCAAGAGCGCAACCATAGCACGTGTCTTGCAGTCACCGACAAAGCTGATGCCCTGGCTGAAAGCCTAATGATATCCATGGAGGCATCACAAGAAAAATTGACAGCTTCTTTAATAGAGGCTACCTCCTTAATAAGTTTGGAGCGAGAAACATTCGAATCAATTTTCTCCTCAAGTTCATTCAGCCAGATCCTTATAGTGCGAGTTACACAAGCCAGGGCTGTAGAGGCTCTTAAGTCTTGCCCAATTATAGAAAACTGCTTTTTGAGTGCAGATTCCATTTTCCTGTCCATAGCGTCTTTCAAGGCAGATCCATCCTCCAAAGAAATAATAGTCTTCCTTGCAATATGAGAGACTGCTGGATCAATTTTGGGAGCTGAGTGCCACTTACTGATGTCTTCTTCTTTAAAAGGGTACATCCTACTAAAACGCTTAGTGAGGCCAATCCTTCTGTCCCCTTTCTCCCATTCTGAACTAATTAGACCTGAGACAGTGTGATGTACAGGGAAGACAGGGGGGGGACTTGCGGCATCCCATAAATGCAGCATCTAAAATGCCCAATTCCTGCTGGGATTCAGTAATACCTAAAGTTTTATGTATGGCCTTTAAAAAATTATCCATATGGTCTAGATTAAAAACACCTGATTCCTCAGTGATTTCTCCTTCCTCAAAAGATGAATACTCTGATACTAACTCATGGGCACTATCTAAATCATCAGGACCTTCTTTCCTGCAAGATGTACCTTCCTCGGGGTCTTCCATGCGAGGGAGCTTCTTTGGCACTGCTGCTTCCTGCATGGCTGTGAATATGTCTTGCATGGAGTTTTTCATCCAAAGGAGGAAGTCTTTAAATTGCATGGGCATATCTTGCTCTGCAGATTTTCTGATGCATTCCTGACAAAGTTTGGAAGACTCAGCAGGAGAAAGCTTCTTGTCACAGACTAGGCAAGCTTTTGGTTTACTGCAGCCTTATCCTCCTTGCCAGAACCATCAGGAGGAGATTTATCTTTGTTAGGGGCTAATTTTGGAGGGGCAGACATGATACAGAATAAAACTATACTTTATTAACTACTGCTAAAAAACTAAGTTCTACCTAAAAGGCCTACCCCTGACTAGAGAAACGCAATCTAACTAGTCAGCTGCCTTATATAGGAACAATCCCTAATAGCAGGGAAACAAAAGGCATAAATATAACAGATTACTTACCTGTTATCCACATGGTCACTTCCTCAAACATCCTGCGTTCCACCTTGGAACACACATCCTGCTTCCTATCTGAAGCCTCATTCTGCCTCCGTATCCAGTTCTGTAGTGGCTTCCGGTTCATGCCAATCCTCTCTGCACGCTGTTGTCCCGGCTCAATGGAGATGGCCGTTCGTGCAGTAACGATTCTCCTCAACATTCGGACAGCATTGTATGCGGCCCACTCCAGGTATGCCCTTCACTTACATGTGCCCCACTAGCTCCTTACTGGCGTGTAGGGCGGAGGCCCTACACCCGGCGCACAGGACAAAAAAGAGACTGGTGAGCACGGGCAGCGCCACAATTTTAAAATTTTATCTTTGAAGATGATTGGTCCTACCCTGGCCGGAGGGTGGAGACAAAGCCCATTCTTAGCCGGGGATAGGACACAGAAGAATAATGCCTTTTACATTTGCTTCTGATAATATATCATACAACTTTTGCTGGAATACTGGTGTGGGATCATTCTCAATGATTTTGTATGTTTCTTCATCACCGAGTAAGCGTTTAGCCTATTTTATATATTCATCTACATACATAATCACCGTTGCTCCCCCCTTATCTGCTTGTGTAATATAGATATCATTATTTTCTTTGAGTTGTTTTAAAGCTTGCCATTCTTGTTTAGTTAAATTATATTGTATCCCCTGTTTAGAGTTGCACAACTTATGAAAATCTTGCATTACTAAATTATGAAAAGCTTCTATGTAGGGACCTTTGCTCTAATAGGGGTAAAAAACAGATTTAGGTCTAAAAGGAGTATGTATATATGATTGACCATATTCATTATTAGTTAATTCTTCTAATACAGTGACCTCAGATACACTACCACCTTCTTCCCTCAGTGCCTCCAAATCCTCCAGGACTTCAACATCCTGCAAATCCTCCATACCCTTCAATGTAAAGTGTCTTCTCAAAGTAAGTGTTCTAGTGAATCTATTTAAATTTAAAAACAATTCAAATTCCTTTGGCTGTGTAGTGGGAGCAAATGTTAATCCTTCACTAATAACAGATAGTTCTTCCTTACGTAATGTATAATTAGTTAAATTGAATATATTATATATTGCCTTGTCATACTTATTATACATAGTAACATAGTAAATTAGGTTGAAAAAAGACACAAGTCCATCAAGTTCAACCTTCGCCTCATACCTCAGTAACTGAGACTTTTATAGCTTTCCTGCTACCAATTAAATTAGTCTTTATCAGACCTTCCTGATCAGCCTACTGATAAACAGTATAACTCTGTATGTTCCCTTTTGAAAGAAATGTATCTAATCTTCTCTTAAATGTATCCATTGTATCTGCCATAACTACCTCCCTGGGCAATGAATTCCACAATTTGACAGACCTTACCGTAAAAAAAAACTTTCCTCTGCTGAAGTTTAAAGGGATAGTAATACTTCGTTTTAACTTTATTTTATTTTGTAGGCATTAAAAAAACATGAAGAATGATATAAGTCTTATCTCTCAAACCTTTATGGTTTATGAGATATTCACAAGCAAAGTTTCCCCCTCCCGCCCCTTTTACCTACTGTAAACAATCTCTTCTCAGATGTGGAATGCAGTCCATGGACTGGACAGATAACAGAAGGGGACACTCTTATTCCTATGAAAACAATGAAATCCCTGCCCCCCTTGACAAGCTTTTCAGGTTTTTCCCTTATCTTAATTAAAGATTGTCCCTCTCTGCAGTCTACCTCGGCACCTCCCTTCTGCTCAGGCTGAAGAGTGTGACATCAGTAAAAGGGTAGGGAGGGGGACACTTTGCTTGTGAATATCTCATAAACCATAAAGGTTTGAGAGATAAGACTTATATCATTCTTCATGTTTTTTTAATGCCTACACAATAAAATAAAGTTAAAACGAAGTATTACTATCCCTTTAAACCTCCTTTCCTCTAATCTCAAGGGGTGTCCCCTGGTTACCTGATCAGGCCTTGGAATAAATAGCTCACCGCAGAGATCCTTGTATTGACCTCTCATATACTTGTACAATGTGATAAGGTCTCCTCTTAGTCGTCTTTTCTCTACAGTAAATAAACCAAGTTTGTCTAGTCGTTCCTCATATGTCAAGTCCTCCATTCTCTTAATTAATTTTGTTGCTCTCAGCTGTACCCTCTCTAGTTCTAGTATATCCTTTTTCAGAACCGGTGCCCAAAATTGAACTGCATACTCAAGGTGAGGTCTTACCAATGATTTGGATAATGGCAAAATAATGTTATCCACTCTTGCTTCGATACCTCTTTTTATGCAAGACAGGACTTTGTTTGCCTTTGCTACTGCTGTTTGACACTGGTCACTGTTTCCAAGTTTGTAGTTGACAAGGATCCCCAGGTCTTTTTTTAGCAACGAGTCACCTAAAATTATTCCATTAAGTTTATAAGTAGCCTTGGGATTGTTTCCTCCCAAATGCATGACTTTACACTTCCCCACATTAAACTTCATATTCCACATGTTTGCCCAATCTGACATTGTATGCAAGTCCCTCTGTAGAGAGAAAATATCCTGTTCTGAATTAATGACTTTGCATAATTTAGTGTCATCTGCAAATATTGATATTTTTCTTTCTATATCTATTTCCAGGTCATTTATAAACATGTTAAAAAGCAGCGGACCCAATACTGAACCCTGAGGTACTCCACTCTCCACTTTAACTGTACTGGAGAATATTCCATTTACAACCACACACTGTTCCCTATCCTTCAGCCAGTTTTGTATCCAATTGCAAAGGTTATCTCCTAGCCCCAATTTCCTTATTTTATACACCAGCCTTCTGTGTGGCACTGTATCAAATGTCTTTGCAAAGTCTAGATATACTACATCTACTGCCTTGCCATTGTCAAATTTGCTGCTTACCTCCTCATAGAAGCTGAAAAGATTAGTTTGGCATGATCTATTCTTCATAAAACCATGTTGATTCGTGCTAATGATTTTATTTTTTGTGTTGTAATCCTGAATATAGTCCCTTATTATCCCTTCTAACAGTTTTCCCACTACAGAGGTCACTGGTCTATAATTCCCAGGTTCTGTTTTAGTTCCCTTCTTAAATAGAGGCACTATGTTAGCTCTTCGCCAATCCTGTGGCACTGAGCCTGTGGTGAAAGAATCTTTAAAGAGTAAATATAGGGGTTTTGCTAACACTGCACTAAGTTCCTGAAGAACCCTTGGATGTATACCATCAGGACCCGGTGCTTTGTCGGTCTTAATTTTGTTCAGTCTTCCCATGACATCTCCTTGAGTTAACCCAATATCTATTAATTGTATTGTTTTATTTGTTACTTGCAGAGGCTCTTCTACCATTCCTTGCTCCCTTGTATATACTGATGCAAAGAAAGTGTTTAAAACATTGGCCTTTTCCTTATCCTCACTAACCAACTTACCCATCTCATTTCTGAATGGTCCAATGCACTCCCTCTTAAGTTTTTTGCTATTTATATATTTGAAAAACTTTTTTGGATTAGTCTTGCTTTCCCTTGCAATTCGAGTTTCATTATCTATTTTTACTACCCTAATTGCCTTTTTGCAAACTTTGTTGCACTCCCTGTATTTTAAGAAAGATTGTTCAGTTCCTTCAGACTTAAATAATTTGAATGCATTTTTTTCCTTGCCATTTCCTTCTTTACATGTGCAGTTAACCACATTGGCTGTGACTTACTTCTTTTGCATTTGTTCCCCATTGGTATATACTGTTGGGTACATTTCTGCAACCTAAATTTCAATTCTGACCATTTTTCCTCAGTATTTTTGCCTTTAAATAAAATATCCCAGTCTATGTGTTGCATTGAAGCCCTTAACAATTTGAAGTTCGCTTTTTTAAAATTAAGAGTTTTGGTTGAACCTATACATTTTTGCTTTGCCAGACTGACCTCAAATGTAACCATGTTGTGATCACTGTTTCCCAAATGTTCTCTTACCTTAATATTGGATACCATTTCTGTGTTATTAGTGATCACTAGGTCCAATATATTGTTATTTCTTGTCGGCGCTTCCACCTTTTGTGACATGTAGCTTTCACGAAGTGTGTTCAAAAACCTGCTACCCTTAGCACTCTGACAGGTCTCATTTTTCCAGTTGATATCTGGATAATTAAAATCTCCCATAATTATAGTATGCCCAAACTGGGCAGCTTTCCTCATTTGCAATAGCAGTTGGGCTTCATCATTGTCATTGATATTTGGTGGTTTGTAGCATATGCCCACCAACAACTTTTTTTTACCTTTCACACCACATTTAGTCTCGATTTCTACCCACATGAACTCCACAATTTGGCCAGTTTCCTCACTAATATCACCACGCAAAACTGGATTTAGCTCTGTTTTCAAATATAAGCACACACCTCCCCCTTTTCTATTAATTCTGTCTCTTCTAAACAGGGAATAGCCCTCTATATTTACAGCCCAGTCATGTGCATCGTTCCACCATGTTTCTGTTATTCTAATTATGTCCAATTGCTCATTAACCGCCAGCAATTCTAGTTCTCCTATTTTATCTACCATACTTCTTGCATTTGCTAGCATACAATTAATTTTGAAGTCTTTACATATATTAATCCCTACATACCTTTTTTCTACACTTTCATTTACTAGGAGTTCCTCCCTACTGACTAAATTTTTCCCCACCCTTTCTCCACCCCCCTGGTCATTTACTTGGACCTAGTTCCTATCTGCTCTATCTACCCCATTTTTGCTATCTATACCCACCCCCCCCTTTTCTAGTTTAAAAGCTCCTCCAAGCTTCCTAGCATTCTCTCCCCTAACACAGAGGCTCCTCTACCATTTAGGTGCAATCCATCTCTTCCATATAGATTGTACTCAGGAGCAAAGTCTGCCCAGTGTTCTAAAAACCCCAAACCCTCCTTCCTACACCATTGCTTGAGCCATGCATTAAGCTCCCTGAGATCCCTCTGCCTACCTGCACTGGCGCATGGCACAGGTAGTATTTCAGAAAATACTACCTTAGAGGTCCTTGCCTTCAGCTTGCACCCTAAATCCCTGAAATCATTCTTTAGGGACCTCCATCTTCCTCCTATTTTGTCATTGGTTCCAATATGTACCAAGACAGCAGGATCACTTCCAGCCCCTCCCAATAATCTGTCAGCCCTGTCCGCAACATGCCGAACCCGAGCACCCGGGAGACAGCATACTGTTCGGCATTCACGTTCCTGGCAGCAGATTACCCTATCTACCCTCCTAATAATAGAGTCCCCTATTACCACCGCCTGCCTTGGTTTCTGCCTGCTCTGCATCCCATCTAGCCTAGAAGGAGGACTGTTCCCCTGGCTGCTAGAGGAATCAGCCCTCTCCAGTGTTGCCAATTCTGAGAAATTCTCATCAACATCTTCACACAATCTTGCAAATCTGTTGGACTGAGTCAACTCAGAACTGGCCTTCCTCTTCTTCTGCCCACTACCACCCTTCCTTACTGTTACCCAGCTGCCTACCTGTCGCTCCTCATCTACAACTCCACCCTCTTCACCACTAACCCCACATACTACCTGCTCTGTGAGTTCTAAACTCCTTTCCAGGTTTCCAATGTCTCGCAATGTTGCAATATTTCTCTCCAAATCCAATATCTTAGACTCTAAAGAGAAAATATGCTCACATTTGGCACAGAGGTATGACCCCTGGAACGATTGCTCCAAGTGTTCAAACATGTGACAAGATGTGCACTGCGTGAGATTGGCTAACCTGCTATCACTCATGCTTGGTTTTACAATTCAAATAGCTTTATATTATCCTCTAATGCTCACTATATGGTTAGTAACCAACTTTAAATGTGAATGCAATAAATCCTTTGAAATGATAGTCACCTCAGAGCTCTGCTGATTTCCAACTCCTGATTCTATTCTAATTCCAGATTCCTTCTAACTCTTCACCTGGAACCAGTCACTTGTAATAGCAGTCTCACAGAGCTAATGGACTGTATTTATAGTAACTAGCAGCCAGGTGAAATCCCTTAGCAATCAGCCCTAATCACATAGGCCAGAGAAAAACCCAGTAAACAGTTTTTTTAACTCTTGCAATACCCACACAATTTTTTGTTTTTTAAACTTAATAAAATACCAATAAACACCAAACACACTCTTATGTACTTAACCAGATTTCTTCTAACTCTTCAAACACAGCAGTCCCCCTTGTAATCCCCTGTATTTGAATTCCACTGTTTTAAATTCCTACACTTACCACACTTCTGCACTTGAATTTCCCTGTTTTAAATTCCTACACTTACCACACTTCTGCACTTGAATTCCCCTGTTTTAAATTCCTACACACCACACTTCTGCACTTACACACTGATGCAAGATTCACACGTTCAAGTATTCACTATGTATCTGCTATTTAAGCCAGGAATCCACCAATTACAAACACAGCAATTAGTCACTCCCATCACACCAGACTTCAATTATTTGCTTGTCTCGTAGCAAAGAGAGGGAAAATAAAACCCAGAGATTTGTTTTTTAACCTCTCCTTTACCGCACTACACCACACACAATATACTTATTCTATTTTCCCAGCAAGTATCCAAACTCAGTCTTTCAGGGCACAGGTCACTGATCAACTTACAGAGCTCTCTCACTACTTGCTATATAAGCCAGGAATCCACCAATTACAAACACAGCAATTAGTCACTCCCACCACACCAGACTTCAATTATTTGCTTGTCTCACAGCAAAGAGAGGGAAAACAAAACCCAGAGATTTGTTTTTTAACCTCTCCTTTAGCGCACTGCACCACACACAATATACTTATTCTATTTTCCCAGCAAGTATCCAAACTCAGTCTTTCAGGGCACAGGTCACTGATCAATTATATACCTCTAGTTGTTGTTTATGATACCGTCTACCTGCTCTTTTTCCTCTTGATCGTGTAGATCGTGGTGATGAGCTTCTGCTCCTTTTTAACATGCGTTTGCCCCTCCCCTGGTGCTTGTCCAAAAAAATCGCTGATTGATGTGTAGTACTATGTGTATCTTTATTAGTAATCACTACTTGAGCATAACTAGTACTAGGTTGTGATTCCAATTCGGTCTCCAGTTGAATTAGGGGTACGTTCGATTTTTGTAATTGAATTTGTTCCTGTGTATCTAATTCTAATAATGTGTATCTATTCTGTGTAATTATTGATACATTTTCTTTATTTTCTACTGTATTATTTTGTTCAGAATGTTCTTTTTTATTTCCATTTTGATTTTTATCTATATTTATATTTGCTTGTGTTGTCCTTTGAGCCTGATTTTTATTTTGATTTTTATAATCAACTCGAGTATATCGCTGTTTATAGTTGCTTTTTATCTCTTTATTATATCTATTATTCCCATTAGCATAATCCGCTTGGTCCCTATAAAATGTATTCTGCTTTTGTTCAAATAAATTTTTTTCAAACATTATAATTTTTTTATTAGTGATTCCATCCATCCATCCGTTTGAATACGGTAACAATTCCTCTTTAATTTTTTCTATATGTTGACTAACCATAACTAACTTATCCTCTCTATATTGAATAATATTTCTCATAATTTGATATGAGCAATTGTCAAGCCACTTATACCAAATCTCCTGAAATTCCACATCTTGAAAATCACATGGCTTCATAATTCTTAATCTACGTGGTATGATGTTAGAATCAAGATATTGTTGTAATAACATAGTGTCCAGCCAATGGCTCATCTCTTCTTTAAGCAAGCCCTCTAATGTGTGGAAGGCTTTCTTAATATCATATTTAGTCTCTTGTAAAGGTCCTCTTTATGTAATTTATTAACCCTCATTTGCTTACAATAGGTGTCTCTTCTTTCTGCTGTATCAGAGTAAGATTGAAAAACCATATTGTCAATAATAAAAAGAACAATTTATTTCTTTATAGTCGACCAATGTGTCCACCGTCTGCCTTCACAGTTTCACTGACCAAACAATACCAAAATATTTCCACACTATATTTGATCACGGCGCCCTGTGTTCACAGCGGTCGGCTATTAAACAATTATAAATCAAAAGCTACAAAGTAACGCTTCAATCCGCAGCCCCGTCAGTGAAAATGGGCTAAATATAGGAAAATATAAAAGAAAAAACTTGCGGAGAGTGCTATCTTAGTGCTTTTTTTTTAATTTAATTACTTTATTGTTCACAAATGGTATAAACATTACAATCCAATAAGCGCTATTTTTTACATAGACATATATAAAAATATAAAAAATAGAAAAAGCTCCAGAGCTACAGATAATATGTGCACTTATTCGATAAAAGTTCTTGAAAATGATTATATATATATATATATATATATATATATATATATTTATATATATCCAAAATCCAAAATTTTCCAGAAAGAACTAGTAGCAGATGTAATAAAGGTGAGAATATGAATAAAACCAGCACTGTATCTCTATATAGTGATTGTATATGGCCTTGATATAATTCAAACGCGGGTAGAACTCAGTAATAGCCTTAATTCGATATATAGTCCCAACAATTTATTAGTGCACTTAATGGGAAATTTAAGCAAGTAACTCACAAGTCAAGGTGTGAATCTCCAGCAGTCTGTTATCTCCTCCGTTACCGCTCCTTTGAGGCAAAGATCTTCTCTCACAGTAGATATTATCGTGTATCAACACTCTTGTATATGTTAGCGTAATACTTGCGATTTTTTCCTTTCCCAAAAACGAACGGACCAATTACTCCGAGTGCACTGAATTAGTAATGTTGCAGACCTCCCTTCCTTAAGGAACACTTCTCCGCAAATGTTTCTGCTGGTATTGATGTTCATCTCACGTTACTCAAACCTTCTTTAATTCAGTCTGCTACATACAAAGTTCATATGGTAATAAAGAATGGCATCTGTAAAATCAAATATAGCGCAATCTGATAGACTCAAATCCTCCAACGTGTTACGTTCCAACAAATAGCACTTCGTCAGGGAGTGTGATGTGAAAAAAGATTCAACAAACTATTCATGTATATATTTTAGCACCATTTTAGCGCCATGATGACGTAAATAAGTTTGTATACTGATGACATTTCCGTTTTTTCTTCACATCCAAAGAATTAACCCTATCATGGTAATTATAGAGGAACTCAGAGACTATTACTTATTTATCTCAGTAATCAGTCCTATACACATAGAAACTAAACTAATAAAACATAATAAATAAATAAAAATCTTAATAAAAAAATATAATACATAGTAATACAAATACTTAGTAATACAAATATTTGAAATATATATCATTATACATGGAATTGTTACCCTAAAAGAACTTAACAGACTTTTACAATTTCTTTTGATTCTTTTAAATTGTCCTGCCGGTATATTACTCTTCCATTGTTTTAAATGACTACTCTTATAATGTAAATAATTATTTGTATTAATTGGCTTTATATAATTCCTAGTTATTATTTGTTATCCTCGCCTTTTAATGTCAAATCCAGAAAATTTACATTATCTTGACTGGTGTTATAAGTAAATTTCAGTCCTAATGGATTATCATCAAGTTGGGATAAGTAGTCATCCAACTCTAATTGACTTCCGTTCCATATAATCAAGAGATCATCTATATACCGCCCATAGAACGCCACCCCCCTATATAGAAGCTTTTCATAATTTAGTAATGCAAGATTTTCATAAGTTGTGCAACTCTAAACAGGAGATACAATATAATTTAACTAAACAAGAATGGCAAGCTTTAAAACAACTCAAAGAAAATAATGATATCTATATTATGCAAGCAGATAAGGGGGAAGCCACGGTGATTATGTATGTAGATGAATATATAAAATAGGCTAAACGCTTACTCAGTGATGAAGAAACATACAAAATCATTGAGAATGATCCCACACCAGTATTCCAGCAAAAGTTGTATGATATATTAACAGAAGCAAATGTAAAAGGCATTATTACCAATAGGGAAAAATAATTTATATTTTTAAAATACCCAAGAATACCTTATTTCTATATAGTTCCTAAGATACACAAGGCAATAACTAGGCCATCTGGATGCCCAATTATAGCAGGTATGGGGGGGATGATGTCACGGCTGTCTGAATATATTGACTATTTTTTGCAAAATTATATGGTGACTTTGCAATCACACATTAAGGACACCCAATCCATTCTAGGTATGCTTAATGATTTTGAATGGAGTGATAAATATATATGGGCAGCCGTAGATGTCACCTGATTATATACTAATATAGACCATCAGAAGGGGTTAAAAGCAATACGTTTTTATTTGGACACAGATCAAGAGATGCCAGAGATACAGAAATCATTCCTCTTGAAGGGAATTCAATATATATTGTATAATAATTATTTTCAATTTCGAGATGACTTTTATGTGCAAATTAAAGAAGCCGCCATGGGCGCCAGCTTCGCCTCCAGCTATGCGAACCTCTACATGGGGTATTGGGAGATGACCCATGTGTGGGGGGCTGGACTGGGGGCGAGGCTGGCGTTCTATGGGCGGTACATAGATGATCTCTTGATTATATGGAACGGAAGTCAATTAGAGTTGGACGACTACTTATCCCAACTTGATGATAATCCATTAGGATTGAAATTTACTTATAACACCAGTCAAGATAATGTAAATTTACTCTACTACTATGGAAGATACCACATAAAGCCCCTTAATAAAGCAAATCCACAAGATGACCAGAAAAGAAATACAGCTCGACAGTGATATATACTTTCTATCCATCTGCAAGAAAAGACAGCTGATTCCCAAAGGACTAAAAATCAAAAATCCACTCTCTACTACACACAATTCACAGTATGCTAATAAGCTGTGTAAACGCACTAGTGAGAAGCTAAGAAATCATCTGATCCACCAGCCCTACAACAAGAAGCATAACATTCAATATGAAAAACAATGCCTACTTCAAAAACTACATGATGATAATATATATATCGCCAAACAACTAGAAAACAAACTACACTATTCTTACAAAAAACAAAAGCAGGACCTTTTCAAGAAGAAAAACAATAAACTTATCAGACTTCAACAGGACTACCTCAAACATCTGACAGAACAAGAGAAATCACAAGAGATATCAGGGATAGTTAATATTTCTGATTATGAACTATCAGACTCAGAAGTATCAGTTCTCTCTAAAGGACTATCATTTTGTCCTAGCACAAAACTTGATCACATTCAGCTTGGAAGAATTTTTCAGAAGGATGCGACTTAAGGAATAATTCCATGATAAAGAGAACACTGAAACAACAGATTACAACAACAGCAAAAAGAACACCCATTTCACTCCAACACCAGGACGAAATGCCAAACTGAACAGCTACATTGAAAGTTTGCGTCTAAGAACTGCATCCTTGACGACCAAACAAAACAAATAACTTTTTTCATAATCTCATAGTACGGGAACAAGCTGCTATAAGTGACTTGAGAAATAATCAAGCTATCACCATCAAACCAGCAGATAAGGGAGAAGCAGTGGTGATAATGAACACCACAGACTACATAAAATAGGGGGACAGGCAATTGTCAGATGGTAAATACTACAAAAAACTTAACGAAGACCCCACCAAGGAGTATACATTGCAACTCGGGGAACTCATCAAATCCTTCCCTAAGAAGCTATAACCAGAACTGGAATCACTCATACCAACCAGTGTCTGCATGGGCAACTTCTATATGCTTCACAAAATCCACAAGGTAAATAATCCTGGCAGACCTATAATCACAGGAATGGGAACACTTACAGAACAAATCTCAGGACTTGTAGAAAATATCCTAAAACCTCTTGTCACCAACACCAACAGCTTCATTAAAGACACCACTGATTTCCTCAACAAACTCAGCCAAATCACCAACCTCCCGGCTAACACCATCCTAGCAACCATGGATGTAGAATCTCTGAACAGCAACATTCCACATAAAGATGGTATCAACGCTTGCTTCAATTTTCTCTCCTACACTGAAGACCAAAAATACAGCCCCCAAATTATCACAGAATTGATACTTTTCATCCTCACACATAATTATTTCAGTTTCAACAATGAGGTCTACTTACAAACCATGGGTACTACTATGGGTACTAAGATGGCACCCCAATATGCTAATCTATTTATGGCAGACCTAGAACAGAGATTCCTAGACATACAACATACCAAACCATACAAGTATTACCGATACATCGATGATATTTTCATCATCTGGACCGAGAGTGAGGAAAAACTCATACAATTCCATGATTCTTTTAACTCATTCCACCCTTCAATCAAACTAAAAATGGAATACTCTACAAAATCTGTAAACTTTCTGGACACAACGGTGGCATGTACCAATGGCACAATCCGCACCTCGCTCTACAAAAAGCCCACAGACCGATGCAGCTACCTTCACAGCTCCAGCTTCAACCCTTCCCATACTAAACAGGGCATCATCTTCAGCCAAGCAACTAGATACCATCGAATATGCTCTGACCCTAATGACCGTAACTTACACCTAAATGTACTCATGAGACAGAAAGGCTACAAAACTAGGATTATTACCAAACAAATCCACTCTGCTCTAAAAACACCACGTACGCACCTTCTGCAGTACAGGAAGAAAAAAATCTCTACACGGGTACCACTTGTAGTCACCTACAACCCACCTCTTGAAGAAATACAGAAAATTATTAAAGATCTACAACCAATACTAGCAGAAGATGATACTCTGAAAAATATCTTCTCTGAAACCCCCATTTTGGCATTTAGACAACCACCAAACCTTCAACAAAAACTAATCAGCAGGAAACTACACACTAATGAGAGGAATACAGAAAAAGATACCAGACAATGCAAGAAACCTCGCTGCAAACTATGCCAGCATATATGCCGAGACAACACAGCCACCCACAACAACAAAACTTACAGCATTAAAGGATCATACTCCTGCACATCTAGCAATGTAGTATATATGATACATTGCACCAAATGCCACCTAGGGTGCTACAATGGGGAAACCACACAGCAATTAAATGGCAGAATGAACATGCATAGACACTCTATCAAACACCACAAAGAAGGATCTTACTGCACCCCTGTGGGACACCATTTTACCCAGCCTGAACACTCAATTAAGGACCTAAAAATCAAAGTGCTCAAAGGGAACTTTACAAACACCCAAGAAAGAAAAACGTTTGAAGCCAGAATGATTATATTTTTTAACAGCAAGAATAGAGGATTAAATGTTGATTTGGGTTTCCTATCCCACTATCAAAGTTTCACATGAACCCTGTATCATTATCTTACTCTTCATATATATCCACATGTTAACATGCATTCTAATGACAGGTTTCATATTATTATTATCATATTAAGTATACATACTGACATATGCTTTCCCATACTTTTATGCATGCAGGCATATATATATATATGTAGGTGGACTATTCTATATGTATATATGGGTTTATGTGCATGTATATACGTGTGGGTATGTATGCATGTGTTTATGTGTGTATGCGTATATGTATGTGTACTGGTACATATATGTGGATACTTATGTATAGATATATGTTTTAGTATGTATTTCGACATATTGTATGTACATATTTAGGTATATGCATTTATGTATATGTATGTATCCACGTATATGTGTTTATGTGTATATGCTATATACATGTATATTTGTGTGTGTGTGTATATGTGTGTATATAGATATATTGTATGGTTATATGTATATGTCTATATGTGTTTGTGTCTATATGTATATATATATGTATGTATTTGTATGTGTATATATGTGTATGTGTGTGTGTATGTGTGTATATATATATATATATATGCATATGTGTATGTGGGTGTGTATTTGTATGTGTGTATGTATATGTGTATGTGTGTGTGTGTGTGTGTGTATTTGTATGTGTATATATAGATATATATGTGTGTGTGTATGTATGTGTGTGTGTGTATATATATGTATATGTATGTGTGTATGTATGTATGTATATATATATATATATATGTGTATGTGTGTATGTATGTGTAAATGTATATATCTATATGGGCACAAGTTGTATGTTGAATTGTTGGCATTGTAGCATTCTTAATATATGCAGTCCCGCTGTGTTGACCGTTTGGGTGCCGGAGGGGTACGCGGCTCATTGCAAAGAGATGCGTTGCATGCCCCTCTGGCACTCAGTGGGTTAACCCCAGCAAACAATACAGCTTTGAATTCAATGTATTAACTGTTTTAACTGTTATAACTGTTTTAACTGTGAATTCTGTGTCCTTGTGCTTACAAATGCTTCAGGCTTGAGAAAGGGAGTTTATCCCGAAAGCTTGTCAATCCAAAATTCTGTTAGTCCAATAAAAAAGGTATTACAAGATATTAATTTTGTTTCCCAATAACAACAGTGCCGGGTGCAATAATAACAAATGGTATAAGGTGAATAAGCTATGCACTCACAGTCTTAAAAAATAAAAAAATTATTAAACATACAGCAACGTTTCTGTCCTCTATAACAACCTTTATCAAGCCAACATGAATAGAATAACATCATATATATTGGAAACTCACTGCTTGTGCTCCCGTACCCAAGAAAGTGACGTCATAGAGGATGGACAGACATCCACGAGGAAAATGCCCATAGAGATCCACTAGTACCGACAGAAAAAATGACATTAACGAAAAAACAAAACACCAGTGCCACCCAATGGATGGATAAAAAAGATACAAAATAACAGAACAGATAGGAATATGAATGAATAAATAGATACTAATGTAGCAGTCCAGAAGCTAAGGGTACATCATATATAGAAAAACAAAAAATATAAAAATATATGATAAATAATAAAGAAAAAAAGAATAAATAAAACAAAAAGAGAAATAAATAAAAAGAAAGAAAAAGGAAAAATGAAAAAAATAAACATAGAATTGAAAAAAGAAAAAATAGAAAAAATAATATAGATGACTCATAGCTATCTATCTGTTGGGTAGAAAACGGCTTAATGGGTTACTTTCATTTAACCCGTGGGGATTGCAAGTTTGCAATTCACGTATCCAGAAACATTCACGTTGTAACAACAGTTGTGCCCTATTGCCTCCTGTTCGTAGGGGGGGCACATGGTCAATACCCACAAACGTGAAGTTAGTGGAAGAGTGTCTCAATTCTAAAAAGTGTTTATCTGTTTTATTATCCCTAAAGGCCACACTGATGGCAGAACGGTGTCCCTCCATACGTTCCCATAGGGTTCTCTCTGTCTTCCCAATGTAAGCCAAACCGCATGGACAAGTAATCATGTAGATGACAAAAGAAGTGGTGCAAGTAATCCGATGCTTGATCTTGTATGTTTTGTTAAGGTAAGAGAACATTTGGGAAACAGTGATCACAACATGGTTACATTTGAGATCTGTCTGGCAAAGCAAAAATGTATAGGTTCAACCAAAACTCTTAATTTTAAAAAAGCGAACTTCAAATTGTTAAGGTCCTCAATGCAACACATAGACTGGGATATTTTATTTAAAGGCAAAAATACTGAGGAAAAATGGTCAGAATTCAAATTTAGGTTGCAGAAATGTACCCAACAGTATATACCAATGGGGAACAAGTGCAAAAGAAGTAAGTCACAGCCATCTGGTTAACTGCACATGTAAAGAAGGAAATGGCAAGGAAAAAAAAAGCATTCAAATTATTTAAGTCAGAAGGAACTGAACAATCTTTCTTAAAATACAGGGAGTGCAACAAAGATTGCAAAAAGGCAATTAGGGTAGCAAAATTAGATAATGAAACTCGAATTGCAAGGGAAAGCAAGACTAATCCAAAATAGCTTTTTAAATATATAAATAGCAAAAAACTTAAGAGGGAGTGCATTGGACCATTCAAAAATGAGATGGGTGAGTTGGTTAGTGAGGATAAGGAAAAGGCCAATGTTTTAAACACTTTCTTTGCATCAGTATATACAAGGGAGCAAGGAATGGTAGAAGAGCCTCCGCAAGTAACAAATAAAACAATACAATTAATAGATATTGGGTTAACTCAAGGAGATGTCATGGGAAGACTGAACAAAATTAAGACCGACAAAGCACCGGGTCCTGATGGTATACATCCAAGGGTTCTTCAGGAACTCAGTGCAGTGTTAGCAAAACCCCTATATTTACTCTTTAAAGATTCTATTACCACAGGCTCAGTGCCACAGGATTGGCGAAGAGCTAACATAGTGCCTCTATTTAAGAAGGGAACTAAAACAGAACCTGGGAATTATAGACCAGTGAGTTTGACCTCTGTAGTGGGAAAACTATTAGAAGGCATAATAAGGGACTATATTCAGGATTACAACACAAAAAATAAGATCATTAGCACGAATCAACATGGTTTTATGAAGAATAGATCATGCCAAACTAATCTTTTCAGCTTCTATGAAGAGGTAAGCAGCAACCTTGACAATGGCAAGGCAGTAGATGTAGTATATCTAGACTTTGCAAAGGCATTTGATACAGTACCACACAGAAGGCTGGTGTATAAAATAAGGAAATTGGGGCTAGGAGATAACCTTTGCAATTGGATACAAAACTGGCTGAAGGATAGGGAACAGTGTGTGGTTGTAAATGGAAAATTCTCCAGTACAGTTAAAGTGGAGAGCGGAGTACCTCAGGGTTCAGTATTGGGTCCACTGCTTTTTAACATGTTTATAAATGACCTGGAAATAGATATAGAAAGCAAAATATCAATATTTGCAGATGATACTAAATTATGCAAAGTCATTAATTCAGAACAGGATATTTTCTCTATTTTCTACAGAGGGACTTACATACAATGTCAGATTGGGCAAACATGTGGAATATGAAGTTTAATGTGGGGAAGTGTAAAGTCATGCATTTGGGAGGAAACAATCCCAAGGCTACTTATAAACTTAATGGAATAATTTTAGGTGACTCGTTGCTAGAAAAAGACCTGGGTATCCTTGTCAACTACAAACTTGGAAACAGTGACCAGTGTCATAGAGCAGTAGCAAAGGCAAACAAAGTCCTGTCTTGCATAAAAAGAGGTATTGAAGCAAGAGTGGATAACATTATTTTGCCATTATACAAATCATTGGTAAGACCTCACCTTGAGTATGCAGTGCAATTTTGGGCACCGGTTCTGAAAAAGGATATACTAGAACTAGAGAGGGTACAGAGGAGAGCAACAAAATTAATTAAGGGAATGGAGGACTTGACATATGAGGAACGACTAAACAAACTTGGTTTATTTACTCTAGAGAAAAGACGACTAAGAGGAGACCTTATCACATTGTACAAGTATATGAGAGGTCAATACAAGGATCTCTGCGGTGAGCTATTTATTCCAAGGCCTGATCAGGTGACCAGGGGACACCCCTTGAGATTAGAGGAAAGGAGGTTTAAACTTCAGCAGAGGAAGGGTTTTTTTACGGTAAGGTCTGTCAAATTGTGGAATTCATTGCCCAGGGAGGATACATTTAAGAGAAGATTAGATACATTTCTTTCAAAAGGGAACATACAGAGTTATACTGTTTATCAGTAGGCTGATCAGGAAGGTCTGATAAAGACTAATTTAATTGGTAGCAGGAAAGCTATAAAATTCTCAGTTACTGAGGTATGAGGTGAAGGTTGAACTTGATGGACTTGTGTCTTTTTTCAACCTAATTTACTATGTTACTATGTTACTATGTTTGTATGTGGATGAGTAATGCTTCAGTTTTGATCTTCTCCAATCTATTGCGTGGATATCCTCTTGCTGAAAATATATGCATCATTTCGTCAAGTTGTTTTTCACAATTCATTATGTTAGTTATTTCTAACCACCCTTGTGAATTGTGATTTGGGAACGGCATCTTTCAAAGCTGGATGATGAAAGCTTTTGTAATGAAGCAAGGTGTTTCTATCTGTTTCCTTACGAAACAGACTGTATCCCAGTTTGTCACCTTCACGGGTAATTCTTAAATCAAGAAAATATATAACACAAGCATCATATTTAATAGTCATTTTCACTGGGGAATCAAGCCCATCAAGATACTCCTTGAATTGGAGAACTGAAACATCCAATCCTTGCCACACTAGAAACAGATCGTCAATGAATCTCTTGAACAGCAAAATGTGTTGAGTAAATTTAGGGAGGATATATTTTTCCTCATAAACATACATATATAAGTTTGCATAAGCTGGGACCATAGATGCCCCCATGGATGTACCAGATTTCTGTTTATAGTATTGCCCCTCAAATTGAAAGAAATTTTGTTTCAGGCATGCCTCCAGAAGTGTCATAAGAAATTCAATCTGAGGTCCAGCGTACTCTTTAGATGTGATTAAACTCTGTCTCACTGCTTCCATACCATCTTCATGCGGAATGATGGTGTATAAACTCCCGTCATCCATAGAAATTAAAAAGACATCCCCATTCGAAAGTGTAACATTATTTAATGCTTTAAAGGGATAGTAATACTTCATTTTAACTTTATTTTATTTTGTAGGCATTAAAAAAACATGAAGAATGATATAAGTCTTATCTCTGAAACCTTTATGGTTTAAGAGATATTCACAAACAAAGTATCCCCCCCCTGTTCAACCAGATCAGAAGGGAGATGCCCAGGTAGACTGCAGAGAGGGACAATCTTCAATTAAGATAATGGAAAAAGCTGAAAAACTTGTCAAGGGGGGAAGGGCTTTCATTGTTTTCATACAAAGAAAATTGTCCCCTTCTGTTATCTGTACTGTCATACAACCAGACTCACATCTGAGAAGAGATTGCTTACACTAGGTAAAAGGGGCGGGGAGGGGAACTTTGCTTGTGAATATCTCATAAACCATAAAGGTTTGAGAGATAAGACTTATATCATTCTTCATGTTTTTTTAATGCCTACAAAATAAAATAAAGTTAAAACGAAGTATTACTATCCCTTTAATTAAATCCGGAGTATCTTTTACATAACTAGGCACTTTTTGTACTGTAGATTGTATCTGAGCATCAATATATTTTCCAATTGGTTGCAGAACACTGTTGCGGGCAGATACTATTGGTCTAAGGGGTGGATTAACAATGGATTTATTTTAGGCAGTCCATACAAAATAGGACAAACAGGAAACTCCTCTTTTAAATAAGCACCTTCTGTATCCGATATCCAATTGTTATCCACTCCAAGATCAATAAGTTTGTTAATAAAATTCATCACATCCTTAGTGGGATCAATAGATAATTTTTGGTATACTTCACCATCATTCAATTACTAAGTGAGTTCTTTACTATAATCCACATAGTTTTGAATGACGACTGCGCCCCCCTTCTCTGTGGGGCGTATACAGATTGTATTATCTTCTCTCAGCGTTGTAATCGCTTTACGTTCCTCGGTGGACAAATTCAGATGTGTCTTTAACTGACAGATGTTAACATGATCCATATCATTTTTAATTAGCATATCAAAAGTGCAACTAGAAGGACTATACGTCTGTGGTATATATTTGTTTTTAAGTTTAAAGCAAGAATTTGACTTTATGGAATCAGAATGTGTACCATATTGTTCTTTAAGCCGCATGAGATGATTCATTTTGAACCTATCTATTTCTTCTTCTAATCCAACATATTTAGTAGTCTGTACAAAAGTCAAACCTTTGTTTAACAGGGATTCTTCAACAGCAGTTAGTTTGTGTTTAGACAGATTGTAAACAGAATATATTACTTCTTGCCCTTCTTGTTGGAGCCTCTGGCTCCAATGTTGGCCTCCTTTCTGGCCTCTTCTGATATAGTTTCTACGCCTTCTACCATTGGTTGACATATGGGAAGCTTGGGAGGTTTTTCTGCTGTATTCCCTAAAAAAGAAACCTTGGAAACTGTACTCCAAGTATTAACCCTATAGGGCACTTCTGTGGATACAGTAGGTGTCTCTTTTACATCTTCATCTGATCCTCCGGAGCTAATGTCCACAGTTTGAAACGGATTTGTTCATTTTGTCCACTTAGCCATCTGTACACCCTATATTGTTCGTAGTCATCATTAACTTTCAAAAGCCCTGGTGGGTATGTTTTGGCTTGCAGTGGCGAGTAACTTTTCACATTTGGCTAGTAGCAAAGGACTTTAAATTATAAGCCCTGTATATATATATATATATATATATATATATATATATATATACACACACACATATATACATACATACACACATATATATATATATATATATATATATATATATATATATATATTCATACATACATATATACACACACACACACACACACACACACATATATATATATATATGTATATATAGATATATATATAGATAGATAGATAGATAGATATATATTATATAAAAATATACTCAAAATATAACTGGAGCAGAGGAGACAGCACTCAATTGTAGAAACTGCAACAAGGTTTATTCCATAGATGCCTCTATTTCACCAAACGTTTTCGGTCCAAGCATGGACCTTCATCAGGGTTACGGAGCAATGGAAAAATAGACAAATAAATACCTAAACAGCAGAAGATGACTACCCATGAACGCCAATCCCAGCCTCGTGTCACGTCTGCACCGGGAACCGGACGCTGACGTCACGCCCTGGGAGAGGTCAAAGTGTAAATATAAAAAGAAAATAAATGAAACAAAATACTGAAATATACTCTGTGGGAAAAAAATAAAATAAAATACAACAACCCTACAGAAAAGATGAAAATAAATACATACTCCAAAAAAGACAGATACAGATGCTGGTACAGGCCGGCAAGCAGCATCAGTACCAATGCGCTAGGATGCTAACGTCTATTAGCATGATGCCACACGTCGGACAGGACCAGCAAAATACAAAGTAATGATAAAAGAGAAAAACACAAATACTCAAGATAAATAACCACATCAATAATAATGAGTTTACTTGCTGTGCTCCGCACGGAGCAGCACAATATCGGTACTACGACACATCGCGAAGCATTAGCAAGAAACAAAATACATCATAATAATGAAAAATAAGAGAAAAAAGCACAAATACTCAAGATGGATAACCACAGCTAAAGGAATAGGTTTACCTGCCGTGCTCCACAGGGAGCAACGCAACGTCGGAGCTCCCGCACATCGCAACGCTACCCGCGGAGCACTAGCAGGATACAACCAAGCAGTGGTGATGTGCTAACATAAATAATGCTCTCGCTACCAACTAATGTGGATGACTTGACATAGTAAATACGGGTACCGACCAACCCACAGCACCAGAGCCAAAAAGCTCCAGATCACTGGCACATTCCGGCGGGGCACCGTTCATCAGCCAGGACCCTCATCAATATTTGAAGCAATATACAATAGACAACAGAAATAAAGTATAAGAATAACAGACTTACGTCTAAAACCCCTGGGATACAGCGCAACATCGGTACTCCCGCTTATCGTGACGCATCACACGGGGTACTCACTACTCAATCTCAAGAAAAACAATATGTATCAAATCACTAAAATAATAAACAATTTTAAATGACACACAAAACACACTGTAACACACAAGTAAATACCATAAAGGGTACAATGTTGCTAACTAATCTAATAAGCAACATTGACAAGACATGTAGTCCAGGAGAACAGTTAAAGAGCTGGCAATCAGGGATATGCATCCACCACAATATGATGTGAAAAGTCATATAAGTCAAATCTTAAAACAGGCGATAGCCGTAAAAAGATGTCCAAAAGGAGAAAGACAAATGAAAAGCAGTTATAGATCCAGGGGTAGTCAGCCAGCATATAACATCAATTCCATGAACTATAAGGACAGGCTGGGTGTAGGGCCACGTGAACTGTTCACAGCGGATCCACCTCAAAACTATGCCCGTAATATTGTATCCATAATTGAGGTCCAAAATTTTAGACATCCAACACTCCCAATAGTCATATTTCCAGGGTTGGCTGGGTGTAAAGCCGCATGTCATCCTCTTGCCGGCTTCACCAACTATATGTACCAATCCCAAAGAATCACAGAAATGAGTGCTTTACGTATAGAACATTTGTGATTGTTTATACTCTCCTTAAGACTGGTAGTTGTCTTGCCCACATAAAAAAGTCCACATGGGCAGGTGATGATATAGACAACGAACCGGCTATCACAATCCAAATAGTCTTTAATACGGTAAGTTTTTCCTGTATGTGGATGCAAATATGTTTTGCCTGTCAACAGATTTCCACAATTTGTACACCCTCTGCACCTACATACACCTATTGGACGTGTTAGCCAACTCTTGGTGCCTGCATATTTATCAACACGGTCCGTCTGGACCAACATGTCTCGTAAATTTCTACCCCTGCGGTAGCAAAAAAGTGGAGGGTTGTTGAAACATTTACCTAGCTTAGAATCTCCTGCCAAAATTGGCCAGTATCTTAAAATCGAATTTTTGATACTGCGAGAAGCAGTCAGCGAGGGGGAAAGCAAAACATCTCTATCAAGTGACTCAGCTTTAATCATGGCTTCCTTAATGATTCTCGGGTCATACCCTCTGGTTACAAACTTATTGCCCATTTTGATAAGTCCCTCATGTCGCAATATGGGATCCGATGTGGCACGAACCACCCGCAACATCTGAGAATATGGCAAACCTCTCTTCAAGGGTGTAGGGTGATGGCTATCAGCATGCAGCAAGGTGTTTCTGTCAGTACTCTTAGTAAAAATTTTGGTCTTAAGGTGACCATTGTCACGATAAACCGTCATATCTAGAAAATTTATCTCAAATTGGTCAAATGACACCGTAAACCGAATTGTAGATGCAATCTGATTTAAATAATCTACGAAATTCCTCAGAGATCTAGAATCACCCTGCCATAGAAGAAAGGCATCATCAATAAACCTCTTGAAGAAAAATATGTTGTGCGTATATTGACAGGAAAAAATATGTAATTGCTCATAATAATCCATAAACAGAGATGCGTATGATGGCGCCATATTCGATCCCATAGCTGTTCCAAGTAATTGAAGCTAAAAAGATGTTTCAAACTTAGAATAATTCTTATTGAGGATACAATCAATGAGCAACAACATGTAATCAATTGGAGGCCAGTCATAATTGGTATCTGATTCTAGTGTAGCTTGTATTGCTTCTTTCCCTAAAGCATGAGGGATATTGATATAGAGACTAGAAACGTCAAGGGTGACCAATAATATGTCATCTGGTATAGTCTTGGGAAGTTTTTGAATAAAATCAGAAGAGTCCTTGATGTAACTATGTATCTTTGACATATATCCCTGCAGAAAAAAATCAACAAATTGTGATAAAGTTTAGCATAGTGATCCACTAGCGGATATAATTGGTCTACCAGGAGGTTTATCCAATGATTTGTGGATTTTTGGTATTGTATAAAACACTGGTATCTGTTCTCTGATGTTGAATAAGAAATTATTTAGTCTCTAAAGAATAAGAAATTCTTTAGTCTCTAAATTAATCCATCTGTTATGGAACCCTAACTCTATGATAGAATCAGTTTCTTTTTTATAAGATAGAGTGGGATCTCTATCAAGCTTCTTATAACAATTAATATCAGACAATTGGTTCAATGCCTCTTCTCGATAGTAGGAGTGATCAAGAAGAACGATCCCACCTCCCTTTTCGGCCTGCCGGATAACGATCGTTTTGTCCGACGACAAAGAGTTTACAGCTTTCTGTTTTAGCCTAGAAAGATTGTGATAACTGACTGGATTTTGTTGAATAATAGCTCTAGTATCGTTAGCAATCAGGCCCATAAAGGTGTTAATATAATTGTTATTACTTTTAGGATCAAAAGTACTCCATTTCTTAAAAGGCAAAATACTGCCAGTGTTAATACTATTAGAGAAGAAGTCTTAATTTAAGCTGTCTGTGCAGCTTGAAGAGAGCAACTTCCCAATCAAACAAATCTTGTTTGGAAGTAGGGACATAACTCAACCCTTTACTTAATACAGCCATTTCTGCACCAGAAAGAGTATGATTAGATAAATTAAATACTGCTATTTCGCTTTGTCTGAGTACCATGGGGATTGGTGTGATGTTTTCTACCCCCTCTCCTGATTTTTCTTTTTCCTTTAAAATTTTTGCTTTGCCTCTCTTTTGCTTTCTGTTTAAAAAATTGCCCTCAGATGCACTATCAGATTTTTCAGATCTGTTTCATAATTCAGATTCACTAAGAGAGCCAACCACACTTTTGAACCCTTTAGTTCTAATGTTCCTTCCAAGGAAGTGACGTTCAGAGACACCAAGCAGCCAAGGATATACCCTGAGTTCCTTATGGTCACTCTGAACCGCTTTTAATTTTTCTTTCTTATTTGATGCCAAAGACTCTTTATATTTAGATACTGCAACATCAAGTTTGTTGATCAAATCTGGAGTCTTATCTTTATTAAACACGTTCTTATGTTTTACTTGTAAAGAATTGATTTCAAACTTGATTTTTTCGATCTCCCTAGCTGACTGATCAATAACAAGCAACATTAAATCAAGTGAGCACTGAGTTAAAATATTACACCATTTGGTACAAAATTCAGGGTTACCCCTACCAATAGTTGGTTGATTTTTAATTCATAAACCTCTTGGGATTAATTTCTCCTTATAATAATGGGTTAAGGTGACTCCATGTAAATAGTAGTCAACCTCTTACACGTCCAATAGGTGTATTTAGGTGCAGAGGGTGTACAAATTGTGGAAATCTGTTGAAAGGCAGAACATATTTGCATCCACATACAGGAAAAACTTACCGTATTAAAGACTCTTTGGATTGTGATAGCCGGTTCGTTGTCCATATCATCACCTGCCCATGTGGACTTTTTTATGTGGGCAAGACAACTACCAGTCTTAAGGAGAGAATAAACAATCACAAATGTTCTATACGTAAAGCACTGGAAGGTACTTTGGAGTCAAAGGAGAGCTCCAGACAACCAGTTGCAAAACATTTTGGCATAGCTAAACATGCCATTTCAGAGTTTAAATTCATGGCAATTATTCAAGTTCATACACCTAAGAGGGGAGGTAATCACCATCAACTTTTGCTACAAATGGAAGCAAAGATGATTTACAAGTTGAACACGTTACATCCTAGAGGTCTTAATTTTGAACTTCAATTACACTCATTTCTGTGATTCTTTGGGATTGGTACATATAGTTGGTGAAGCCGGCAAGAGGATGACATGCGGCTTTACACCCAGCCAACCCTGGAAATATGACTATTGGGAGTGTTGGATGTCTAAAATTTTGGACCTCAATTATGGATACAATATTACGGGCATAGTTTTGAGGTGGATCCGCTGTGAACAGTTCACGTGGCCCTACACCCAGCCTGTCCTTATAGTTCATGGAATTGATGTTATATGCTGGCTGACTACCCCTGGATCTATAACTGCTTTTCATTTGTCTTTCTCCTTTTGGACATCTTTTTACGGCTATCGCCTGTTTTAAGATTTGACTTATATGACTTTTCACATCATATTGTGGTGGATGCATATCCCTCATTGCCAGCTCTTTAACTGTTCTCCTGGACTACATGTCTTGTCAATGTTGCTTATTAGATTAGTTAGCAACATTGTACCCTTTATGGTATTTACTTGTGTGTTACAGTGTGTTTTGTGTGTCATTTAAAATTGTTTATTATTTTAGTGATTTGATACATATTGTTTTTCTTGAGAGTGAGTAGTGAGTACCCCGTGTGATGCGTCGCGATAAGCGGGAGTACCGCTGTTGCGCTGTATCCCAGGGGTTTTAGACATAAGTCTGTTATTCTTATACTTTATTTCTGTTGTCTTTTGTTTATTGCTTCAAATATTGATGAGGGTCCTGGCCGATGAGAGGTGCCCCGCCGGAATGTGCCAGTGATCTGGCGCTTTTTGGCTCTGGTGCTATGGGTTGGTCGGTACCCGTATTTACTATGTCAAGTCAGCCACATTAGTTCGTAGTGAGAGCATTATTTATGTTAGCACATCACCACTGCTTGGTTGTATCCTGCTAGTGCTCCGCGGGTAGCGTTGCTATGTGCGGAAGCTCCGACGTTGCGTTGCTCCCTGTGGAGCACGGCAGGTAAACCTATTGCTTTAGCTGCGGTTATCCATCTTGAGTATTTGTGCTTTTTTCTCCTCTTATTTTTCATTATTATGATTTATTTTGTTTCTTGCTAGTGCTTCGCGATGTGCAGTAGTACCGATACTGTGCTGCTCCGTGCGGAGCACAGCAAGTAAACTCATTAATATTGATGTGGTTATTTATCTTGAGTATTTGTGTTTTTCTCTATTTCTCTTTTATCATTACTTTGTATTTTGCTGGTCCTGTCTGACATGTGGCATCATGCTAATAGACGCTAGCATCCTAGCGCATTGGTACTGATGCTGCTCGCCGGCCTGTACCAGCATCTGTATCTGTCTTTTTTGGAATATGTATTTATTTTCATCTTTTCTGTGAGGTTGTTGTATTTTATTTTATTTTTTCCACACAGTTTATTTCAGTATTTTGCTTCGTTTATTTTCTTTTTATATTTACACTTTGACCTCTCCCAGGGCGTGACGTCAGCGTCCGGTTCCCGGTGCAGACGTGACACGAGGCTGGGATTGGCGTTCATGGGTAGTCATCTTCTGTTGTTTAGGTATTTATTTGTCTATTTTTCCATTGCTCCGTAACCCTGATGAAGGTCCATGCTTGGACCGAAAACGTTTGGTGAAACAGAGGCATCTATGGAATAAACCTTGTTGCAGTTTCTACAATTGAGTGCTGTCTCCTCTGCTCCAGTTATATGCTGAGTATATTTTTGGATATACACTTTATGGGACGTGCACCATCTTTAATATTTAAGTGGTTTTACAGGAATTATTTGTGAGTGCCACTGCCAGCTCTTGTTGTTTGTGTGTGTGTGTATATATATATATATATATATATATATATATATATATATATATACATACATATATATATATATATATATATATATATATATATATATATATAGTAACAAGCTGGGCACTCTCTGATTTTTTATAACAAAAACCAATTTAATCGTGATAAAACTGCAACGTTTCGGTCCGCAGATCGGGACCTTTGTCAAGCAAACATAAATAATTAACACTATATGCTATATATAGAAAGACACTCACCTCGTGGCAACCCAACGACCCAATGTGATGACATACAAAGAGACGTAGAACTGAGAATGATAGACAGCACCAGAATCATAGAACCCAATAGACCCCCAAAAAAACGCACCAACTAGTGCCACCTAGTGTCAAGAGAAGAAGCGCAAAAGAATGAAAAACAGAATATAGGCAACACATCAAACGAGACTTTGTAACATAAATAACTTGTTACATGCTTACATTATCTGGCTTTAACACAGATGTGTTACATAGTACCAATCCTGGAAATCAACTAACTAAATCTAAAGTATTTATGCAAAGATTTTTGTACTCATAAACAATTATTGATCGCAAACCTACATTTTGCACCAAGAGACATCAATAGAAATTCTAAATATATTGATTAAACAATATACTGAACTTATTAGATCAAATACATTCATCTGTCAGAAAGGAAACAATTGAAATTGTTATATTCATTCAGCCCTAATGGATTCATTGTGTTTAATTCCTAGATCCAAAAGCATTCTCTTTGGAGACGTTTTTTTGCTCGATCACCCCCACACTTTAGAGCGTGCACATATTCAATCACAATAAAACTGAAGTGTGTTAATGAATGTTTTGCAGACAAGTAATGTTTTGCCACTGGTTTATCAGAGGTTGCATCACGGAAAGCTACTTTAATTGCTGAGCGATGCCCAGCCATCCTCTCTCTGAGTACGTTCTGTCTTGCCCACATAAGACAATCCACACGGACAAGTCAAGAGATAGACCACAAAATTTGTTGTACATGTGATGCGATCTTTTATCATATATCTTTTATTAGAGTGGGGATTTGTAAACCAGCGACCTTCTCGCATAGATCCACAGGTAGTGCAACCTGAACACCTATAGCAGCCTGGAGGGGCTGATGTTAGCCAAGTTTTCTTAATTTGAGAATAACTGTCCTTGGGATCAGTGATGACCAAGAGATCATGAAGATTAGGACCTCTTTTATATCCAAAAATAGGGCGATTTTTAAAAACTTTAGGAAGATTCTTATCCTTCTGAAATAAAGACCAGTTATTGTTGATACACTTCCTAATCTGTGGTGAAGCTGTCGTATATTTAATTGGAATCACCATTCTATCAGATTGTGATGTAATCATATTTAAAGGTGATTCTTCATTCTTTAATAACTGTTGACATTGATATTCCAATTTCTTCCTAGAGTAGCCTCGGGCCACAAATCTATCGACCATCTCCTTCAGTTGTTCTCTCATTATATCTTCAGCTGAGTTATTTCTAATTACACAAAGGAATTGAGATTTAGGTAGAGCATTTTTAAGGGCTGTTGGATGAAAACTAGAATTATGTAAAAGTGTATTCCGATCAGTCTCCTTCCTAAACAAACAATATTCCAGCCTATTGTGTTTTTTAAAAATCTTCAAATCCAGAAAATTAATTTCATCGTTGCTATATGATGATGTAAATTCAACTGGAGTATTCAAAGAGTTAATACCCTTTACAAATGATGTTAAGGACCCCTCATCTCCTTTCCATAAAAGGAATACATCATCAATATAGCGATGGTACATTATGATGTTATGTAAATACACTGGAAGAATATATTGGGTTTCAAACACAAACATATAGGCATTAGCATATGATGGAGCCATGCTTGCGCCCATTGAAGTGCCAGTATTTTGTAAATAAAACTTGCCTTCAAATTGGAAAAAGTTATTTGTCAAACAGATCTCTAATAGTGCTAGTAGATATTCAACAGGAGGACCCTGGTATTTATCCGAAGCAGATATGACCTCCCGAATAGATTGTAACCCTTCTTGGTGGGGTATTATAGTATATAAGCTTTTTACATCCAGTGTCACTAGCCACACATCGTTATCCAAATTAGGCATACATTTCAAGATCTCGATAAAAGTTGGAGTGTCACGTAAAACTGTATTCAAACTTTGAATCACCGGTTGTAAACAAAAATCAATGAACATACCAATCGGCTGTAATAGGCTATTTCTCTCAGAGACGATGGGACACATAGGGGGATTTGAAAGATTCTTATGAATTTTAGGTAATCCATAAAGGATGGGACAAACAGGATGTTTTACTTTAAGGTAATTACCTATATCCTCAGTGATCCAATTAGACTGAACTCCCAACTGAATTACACTTTCTATCTTATTCTGTATTTTCACAGTTGGATCAGAATTAAGTATTTAACATACCTTAGTGTCCTGAAGTTGTAGTCTCAATGATGCACTGTAATCACAATAATCCTGGATTACAATGGATCTGCCTTTATCAGCCGGTCTAATGCAAATTGATTTATCCTCTTGAAGAGTTTTAATGGCATGTCTTTCTTCCCTTGACAAATTAGGATGAACATGATCAGAAGTGATAGAAGATTTCTGTATATCTGCATCCAATGCCATTTTAAAGAATAGAAGAGAGGGATTTGGGGAGTCAAAGTTTTTAGTACTTTTAAGCTTAAATTGATTTAAAGTTCCTTTCGTCGTCTGTTTATCCGAGTTGGCAAAATGTTCCTTGAGGCTCATAGATCGAAATAGCTTATATTGCTCAACTTCCCATTCAAAGGCGTTGAATTTATTCGTGGGGACAAATGTTAACTCTTTGTTCAATAAAGACACTTCCGCTTCTGTTAAAGAGTGTTTAGACAAATTATACACTGCAGACGTTATTTCTTTCCCTTCTTCTCTTGCCCTTTCACTCCAGTGCTGCTGTCCCTTTTGTCCCCTTCTTGTGTATCGTCTTCTTTTGTTAAAGGTATCGATACTTGTGGGGGTTTTGGGGGTCTGCCTGGATACAAAAAAGGCTGTTTTTGAGAGGAACTACGTGTGATCATCTGGGGTTGTTGTCCACCACTAGCCTCTGCCAACTTATCTTCATCGTAATCTTCAGAACTTGTATCAATTGTTTGAAAGTTAGGTTTATTAATTTTAACCCTTTGTTGTCTCCTTCTCTGTCCAAATCTGGATCTAGATGTTTGGCCACTAAGCCAACCATAGACCCTGTTATCCTCATAATCTTCTTTTACCCGCTGAAATTTAGCTTTTTTGAACCTTACTAGATCAGCTCGATGTTTATCCATCTGTGATTTAAACTATATAATTTTATCTTTATGTTCTGTGGACTGGAGAATATTACAATGAGTAGCTTCAAATTCAGCAATATTTTTCCGAATTTTTGACAATTCCTTACCCACCTCTTCTATCACTAATAGCATAAGGGAGAAAGAACACTGATCCAACACTTTAATCCATTTTTTTACAAAACTCTTGATTCATTCTCCCAATAGTAGGTATATTTTTTATTCGAAATCCTCTTGGGATCTGTTGAGAACGAAAATAGTCAGAAAGAAACATGCCATGAAGATCATAGTCAGTCTCTTTTTTCTTCAAACGTAACAATACAAAGTGTAGATCCTTAATGTTTTCAGACCCTTGTTCATCTTGATAGGATTTCTTCCATAGAATATTTTCAATAGAATCCTCTATCACATTAACATTCAAAGAAGCATCAGGAACCACAGCATCTGATGTTGAAAATAATTCCATACTTGCGAGACAAGATGTCACTGTAATCACAAATCAATGCGGGTGCTATATTTATGCCTTGAAAAGCAATATACAAAGTCCACTCGAATAAGCACTCACGCTTGACTCCAAATTACCGGGTGCTCCAGAAATATATATATGGATTTATATTTCTGGAGCACCCGGTAATTTGGCGTCAAGCGTGAGTGCTTATTCAAGTGGACTTATATATATATATATATATATATATATATATATATATATATATATATATATATGTACACATATATACATACATACATAAACACACACATTATATATATATATATATATATATATATATATATATATATATAAATATAATAGCAAGAACGGCAGCACTCCCAACAATCCAATAAATGCCTGGGTGTCCGGATACAACAATTTATATACTAGATAAATCAGCACTCACAGGACTTCAAAATGAAAACAAAAAAACTACTTTAATAGATCGACGTTTCGATCCCACCTGGGATCTTTATCAAGACAACCACCTCGTGCAACAGTCCTCCATTTTATACCCTACACCTGGTGATGACCTCTGACCCCAGAGGTCAAATGTTAAAAACAACTTATTACTAACATTAAAAATTCCAAAGATATTCTTATCATGGAAGAAAACAAGAGTACAGTAGTCATAAGTACATAGGAATATTAATGAAATTCACAATAGAAGAGTTGTTCGGTATGTGTACCTTAAATCAAAAATAATTTACCAGTGTTCAAGAAGACCCCACAACTTCCTCTGTGACAATTTTATGATCAAATATCCACTCTTATTAACAAAATGGGATATTGTGGATAGAATAACCTGGTCACCTTGCGCCTAACCTGGACGTGACTCCGGTGCATCACAGCGCTTAACAGACAGCCGGTATATAAAACTAACTCCAGGTATCCATTCCCAAGATCCCATATCACAGGATCGATGTATAACAGAATATGTGGCAAAATATGTATGACCATAAACATTCATACTGTTCACTAAATAATTTCTTATAATATTACATATTGGATAAATCCAGACAAATTTGTAGTCCAAAAATCACAAATTATCAAATTATCAAAAAAGTCAATGTTCATGTATGAGAGCTATAAATCGAATGTAAATTCAAATATCCAAAGATTGCTTTCTGATACTCACTGTCCGCCAACTTTAACGGTGTCCGGTAGATATCCGGTAGTTATCCGGTGTCATCCCGTTGGTCACGTGCTTCTCTTCACAGTTCCCATTGGGAGTCAAGGGATCCAGACCGCACACCCGCAGTCAGCAAGTGCGCTTGTCTGAACCCGACTACCACCATATAGGCACTGCAGTATGAGCCTCCTGGTATGGGCTATAGAGCGAGAACCTCCGTCCTTTGTGGGTGTTCTATCGCTCCTATACCCATCCTATTACAGAGGTTAAACATGAATATCATAACACCACCATCATAAAAGATCCCATGGCCTCCACCATACCAGTGGATTAGAACCATGCTGTTAGATACAAAGTCATAACATATTCTCCACCTAGCAGCAGTGAGACCTCGTGGATACATATATAACAAATACACTCTTCTCATACTATTTGTGTCAAGTTCTTCTTGTGCTACATTTCAATCAAATCCTCCAGTTAGATTGGTATCCATTATATTGGTAATTCAAAGCTCTCCAATACCCATTATGTCATCTCCTATTTCCCCCCATGCAATCATTATGTCTATATAGATGATCATACGTCCATTACTCTACTTATCCATTATCCATTAAATTTATTAATTTTTAATCCAATCAATTCCTGCCATTCGTAAGGTCCCATAATCTCCATTTTATGGATCCAGATTATCTGTTATACGCCATAATATTTCCTTGGCTTTATAAATATGTAAAAGCGGGGAACCTATCCACAAGACTATGTGCTCCATCAGCAATTATCCCTATGTAATCACAAAAATTATCTATTTTCTTTCCATCCTCATAATTAATTATAGGCCATACAGTACTTCACAGAGATGGATTATATAGACCCTTTTAGATAACCAATCACAACAGATAAAAATATCCCTCATAGATAGCATGCATAGGAGATATTTTCATTAAGTCCATACGGGTTTCACTAGGTTAACTAAGGAGCAGAGAAGGTATCGCAAGACACAAGGATTATGTCTGTATTGCGGTAAAAATGGTCACCTGTTAAGATCTTGTCCGGTACGTCCGGGAAACTAACACACCTAGGGTACCTTGGGGGACAGGCCCTAGGTGGTGTCCAATCGTCTCCATTGTTGGACACACTTAAACCCACCATACAGGTGGTATTGTCATGGGCACAACGCTCGGTTGAGGTTTTGGCCTTGGTTGATTCTGGTGCAGCTGGGTATTTTATGGACAATACCTTTGCTGAATTGCATGGGGTACCACGGATTCAGAGAGAAACTCCTCTTGCTATTGAAGCAATTGATGGCAGACCTTTGGAACCCGCCCAAGTTACTTTTGAAACGATGCCCTTGTCCATGACTACTGGGGCTCTTCACAAGGAAGAGCAGCAGTTCCAATTGATTAATTCTCCTCACCATGCAGTGATTTTGGGCTTTCCTTGGTTACAGTTGTACAACCCACAATTTGATTGGCAGAAATGTGAGATTGCTGCTTGGTCTCAGTTCTGTATGGATAAGTGCGTTACCCATCCTGTTAAGGTCTTGTGCACCTACCCTTCACTACCTGATGCCTACCAGCAGTTTAGCGACGTTTTCAGTAAGAGAGAGGCTGGCACCCTACCTCAGCACAGACCATACAATTGTCGCATAGAACTGAGTCCTGGAGCAGTACCACCGAGGGGACGCACGTATCCATTGTCTTGTGAGGAGAACCAAGCTATGGAGGAATACATAGCAGATGCCCTCAGTAGAGGGATCATAAGGAAATCTACTTCTCCGGCCGGTGCCGGGTTCTATTTTGTTAAGAAAAAAAGTGGCGAACTGCGACCTTGCATAGACTATCGTGGGCTGAATAAATTGGACTTAAGGGCAGCCTACAATTTGATATGTATCAGAGCCAGTGATGAGTGGAAAACTGCCTTCAATACGAGATCTGGGCATTATGAATACCTAGTCATGCCATTTGGTCTATGTAATGCTCCTGCAGTATTTCAAGAACTGATCAATGACGTTCTTAGAGATATGTTACAATCTTGTGTTGTAGTATATCTTGACAACATACTTATCCACTCCAAAGACCTGTCACAACACATCAAGGATGTGTCTGAAGTCTTGCTGCGCTTACAAAAAAATAAATTATTCTGTAAACTGGAGAAATGCGAGTGCCACAAAACCAGTGTACCGTTTCTGGGGTTTATAATTGGCAAAGACGGCATTGCCATGGATAAAGAGAAATTGACGGCAGTCTTACAATGGCCTAAACCCAAGAGCCTCAAAGCCATCCAACGATTTCTGGGCTTCGCCAATTATTACAGGAAGTTTATTAAAAACTTCTCCTCTATCGTGAAACCTGTCTGACCTCACGCATAAGGGCGCTAACCCACCTCTCTGGCCGGTGGCTGCTGAAGAGGCCTTTGAGAAGTTGAAGGTAGCCTTTGCTGAAGCGCCTGTGTTGTCCCAACCTAATCCAATACTCCCCTTTACTTTGGAGGTTGATGCCTCAGATATTGGGGTCGGGGCGGTGCTCTCTCAGCTACAGGTTAAAGGCGGTACACTCAGACCCTGTGGATTCTTCTCAAAAAAACTGACTAGTGCTCAAAGTCATTACGAGATTGGTGATCAAGAATTACTGGCCATTATCCTCGCTCTCAAAGAATGGAGTCATTTACTTGAAGGCACAAAAAAACCCGTTTTGATTCTATCTGATCACAAGAATCTGACGTATCTTTCTGAGGCCAAGAGATTGTCTTCTCGCCAGGCCAAATGGGCACTGTTTATATCCCGATTTAATTTCGTTGTATCATACCTGCCGGGATCAAAGAATGTTAGGGCTGATGCTCTGTCTAGACAATTTGAAGCAGAGGTTGACAGAGAAGAGGTACCAGCCTCTATCATTCAACCCGATCGAATATTGGCTACCATACATACTAGTATTACTTCACCACTAGGGGAGGAGATTTTGGCATCCCAAGCTTCTGCTCCTCATGAGACTCCAGTGGGCAAATGTTTTGTCCCTGAGCCATTCCATACTCGATTACTTGAGACCTACCACTCCTCTAAGGCTGCGGGACATATTGGTAGGGATCAATTGTTCTGGTCTCTCTCTCAGCTATTTTGGTGGCCTTCTATGAGAGCAGATTGTGCCAATTTTACGAATGCCTGTGCCACCTGTGCCCATGCCAAAACCCCTAGACATCTCCCGGTGGGCTTGCTTCAGCCGGTGCCTAACGGTGAACGCCCTTGGTCTCACGTCTCTATCGACTTTATGGGAGAATTGCCCAGGTCTAGAGGGTACTCCTTCATATTGATGGTGGTAGACAGGTTCTCTAAAATGGCACACTTCATACCCCTCCGTGGCCTTCCTTCGGCCAAGGAACTGGCAATGGTATTCGCTAGAGAAGTATTTCGGTTACATGGAGTACCCAGGGTGCTGGTGTCTGACAGGGGGAGCCAGTTTGTGTCCAGATTCTGGAGGGCATTTTGCGAACAGATGGGCATACAGCTATCATTTTACTCGGCATATCATCCCCAGACTAACAGGGCCGCTGAGAGGGTCAATCAAGGGTTGGAACAGTTTCTGCGATGTTTTGTGACTGACCATCATGATAATTGGGCCGACTTGTTGCCTTGGGCAGAGTTCGCCAGGAACTGCGCAGTTAATTCTTCCTCCGGGAGCTCTCCGTTTTTGATCAATTATGGGTTCCAACCCTGTCTGCTCCCGGATTCCTTTCAATCACAGCAGATTCCAGCTCTGGATGAGCATATAGAGCAACTCCGTTCCACATGGGCACAAGTTCAGAGGGCATTGGGCCAGTCTTTTCAGCGACATCAGCGTCATGACAATCGCAGAAGGCTTCCAGCGGTTTCCTTCCGAGTCGGGGATAGAGTATGGCTGTCCTCCAAGAATCTAAAGCTCAAGGTCCCATCTAATAAGCTGGCACCTCAGTTCATTGGTCCGTACAAGATCATTCGCAAAATTAACCCTGTTTCCTATGCCTTGGAATTACCTGCTTCTATGCGCATTCATAATGTATTCCATGTGTCTCTCCTTAAACCTCTGGTTTGTAACCGTTATACTACCACACCTGTGAGGCCAGGTCCTGTTGAAGTCGAGGGGCAGGAGGAGTATGGAGTACAAAACATTATTGATTCCCGCAGAGGTAGAGGAGGGGTACAGTATCTGTTGCATTGGAAAGGTTATGGTCCTGAGGATCGTTCCTGGGTAGACAGTAAGGACCTTCATGCACCCAAGTTACTATGAATATTTCATGCCAAATACCCTCAGAAGCCTAGACCCTAGGGGGGTACTATCACAGTGCCCGTGATTGGTGCTGTTCAGTGTCAGTCACTTGCTGAGTATCATGATTGGCTGTCTGTGATTAGCCCTCCTCACACAGCCTTTTTAAACCCAGGCTGAGCACTTCCAGGTTGCCCTTTCGTGGTGTTTCTGACTTCACTCTGCCTGACCTGCTTGTCAGGATTCTGGGCCTGTTTCTGCTGTTCCTGCTGTACTTGCTGATCTTGTGTTCCAGTGTGTTCCTGTATGCTAGTGTTCCTGTGTTCCAGAGTTCCAGTGTTCCTGTGTTCCAGCACCTCGCGGGTTAATCTTACTGAGCTCCTGAATCTCCTGCTCCAACCATCGCTCTGTCGACATTGTTCTTCTCGCTGCTGATCATACTTTGTTGGTCCCAGCGTGCGGACGCTGGTTTACTCCACTAACCTGGTTGCGATATACATTGTTGGTCCCAGCGTGCGGACGCTGGTTTACTCCACTAAACCTGGTTGCGATATACATTATTGGTCCCAGTGTGCGGACGCTGGTTTACTCCACTAAACTGGTTGCGAGATACATTATTGGCTCCAGCGTGCGGAAGCTGGTTTGCTCCACTAAACCTGGTTGCGATATACGTTGTTGGTCCCAGCGTGCGGACGCTGGTTTACTCCACTAAACCTGGTTGCGATATACATTGTTGGTTCCAGCGTGCAGTCGCTGGTTTGCTCCATTAAACCTGGTGGCGCTATTACCATTAGTCCCAACGTGCAGACGTTAGTTTGCTCCTGAACATCCAGTACTGTGGTCAGTCGCTGTCCACTTCCTTGCAGTTGTCTGAGTATCCCTGGCAATAGACTCCTGCTGAGTAAGACCTCTATACTTATGCTCTATGCTGTCTTAGTCACCTGACAGCTGGTCTACTTGCTCAGGCTGCCCTGCCCGGTATTGGTGAGGCCGGTAGAACCTTGAAGATACCATCCTGTAGGTTGCCTCACCCGGTATTGGCAGGGCCGGTAGAGCCTACTCCAGTACTCCTTTGGGCTGCCCTGCCCGGTATTGGTAAGGCCGGTAGAACCTTGTAATTCACCATCTTTAAGGTTGCCTTACCCGGTATTGGCAGGGTCGGTAGAGCCTACATTCAGCATTCCGTGGGGGCTGCCTTGCCCGGTATTGGTAAGGCCGGTAGAACCGGTATATGTCATCTCATGGTTGCCTTACCCGGTATAGGCAAGGCCGGTAGAGCCTGTCATTAAAACTGTCACTTGGGTTGCCTTGCCCGGTATTTAGGCAAGGCCGGTAGAACCTATTATATGTTCTATTACTGTTGTATGGTTATGTATGTTTACCCTATGGGGACTGCCTTTAACTTTTAATAAAGTTAAGTTTTTACCAAACCTTAAGTCTGAGAGTCTTCAAATCCGTGACAGCATGTTAATTTGTACTTGATGGGGATCATTTTGTTATTCCTGGGGTCTTTGAAACCTCCTCCTGTAATGAGATTTTTACAAGTTATGCAATTCAAACATTTAAAGCATCCCGGTTTGTCACTTTGCAACCAATTGCTTTTATCTAATGTATAACAGTGTTTTGGATCTGTCTTTACCAATAAACTTCTTAAATTGGGTGCTTTCTTATAGGACACCAGCGGTATATTGAGAGAGTGATTTGTCAGTGCTGAGTATCGGCCAATGTTTTATAATTGCATCCTTAACTCTTTTGGAATTTTGTGTATATGTGGTAGTGAACACCAGGCGGTTCAGTGTATTAGTCTTCTTTTCTGAAACCTTCAGTAATTCTTCCTGTGTTTTTTGTAATGCCTTCATTCTGTGTTTTTCAAGTTCACTTTTGTGATACCCACGATTTTCCAATCTCCTGATGAGTTCATCCACTTGGATGATACCCACAGCACGGTCACTATTGTTCCTCAAAATCCTTATCATCTGTGAATAAGGGACCACTGTTTTAATGTGTTGAGGATGACTACTACTTCTCAAAAGTATAGTGTTTCTGTCAGTCTCTTTTTGAAAATTCGTAGTGATCACTCTAGACCCTTCTTTTGATGATCGTGATATCCAAAAAATTGACCATATTTTCATCCACCGTAGAGGTAAATTTAATGGGAGTGTCATGGCGATTTAGAGAATCCACAAAGTTGTTAAATGATTGCTCATCTCCTAGCCATACCAAAAATAAATCATCTATAAATCGATGAAAACAAATCTAGTGTTCTTTGAAGGGCTGTATGATATATTTATTTTCAAACTCTGTCATAAATAAGTTAGCATATGATGGGGCAATATTTGACCCTATTGAAGTCCCAGATGTTTGTAGATAGTAATTCCTTTCAAATTTAAAATAATTGTATCCCAGACAAAATGCAAGGAGACTTAACAAAAATTCCATTGGGGGTTTCTCTGCCCCATTATCCAAAGCAAGTGCCTTTCTCACAGCTTCCATTCCATCAGTAACCAGGATAACCGTATAAAGTGATTTTACATCTAATGTTGCTAATAATGTTTGATTAGGCAACTCATTAAGAGATTGTAATTTAAGAATGAAATCTGTGGTGTCACGAATGTATGATGTAGATTTCTGGACCAGTGGCTGAATGAAATGGTCCAGATATTGTGCTATTGGTTGAAACAGAGAGCCAATGGCCGACACTATAGGTCTCCCTGGTGGTGTGCTGGGATTCTTATGTATCTTGGGAATAGTATAAAAAAATAGGGCAAATAGGAAAGTCTTGTGTGAGAAATCTTTTAGTATCTTCATCAATCCACCCAGCTTCCCATGCCTGTCTAATGATTACATAAATTATCCTCTTATATTTCATAGTAGGGTCTCCTTTCAGCTGTTTATAAGTTTGATCATCATGCAATTGCGATAATATTTCCTCTCTATAGAAGGCATAATCTAGCACTGTGTAAAACAGAAAAAAGGACGGGGGAACAAAACAAGAGGCGCCCCTTGTGTGTATCAAACTATAAACTGGATAAATCACCACCACCGCACCCTTTGTAGTGCGCACTCACAAGAATAAGATGCCAGTAAACGACATACGTCGGTACTGACTTTACAGGCAGGAGGAGATTATATCACTGTCTCCAACCAGTATTCAGGAGGTCCCAAATCCACTGCAGCTCCCTTCAACTTCTCGCTCCCCTCAGCGGTAATAAATATGTGTAAAGAAACAAAAACAGGAACAGGGGCGCATATGGTGAAATAAGTATGTACAATTACTAGAAAGTAGTGAAAATACACTCACATTGAGTCGATGTCAGAGCTTTGGTATCAAAGCCTCTGACTAACAGGCATACGGAGACTTTCACCCCCTCTCCGTTAGGGTCACTCACTCTTCAGATCTCTCCTTGAAGTTGTCAACTCGAATTGAGCAGCAAACACAACAGCACAAAAACAGCAGGCGGACTCTTATTAAAATTTATTAAAAGAAAAATAACAGGCTTAAACGCTAACGCGTTTCGCGGTTAACACAACCGCTTTATCAAAGCTGAAATAAGCCTACAATAATAAGTATCATATAAAATAGAGACCGCCTACACATCAGTATTTATACATGTTGCAAATAGCACTCAAAATGAAGCCGTTATTCACTAGCAGTTCAAATTGGTTTACCTTGCCCGGACTGGACCGCCGCTCAGACAAGCACCCGATCAAAGACCCAATGGGGAATCATGCATTCCAAGCGGAACGCCCAACCCGGAACAATGGACAACCCACATGATGAACCACGTGACCGGCAACAAACACCAGAATTATGGGTTATGTAGTCCTATTGTGACAAGTTCATCATCTCAAGTCTAATATAGTCAAACACATGTGGCAAACATGAATGATCACCTGATCTACAAACAGAAACACATATCCACCCAAAATACAATACTCAAATATATAAACAAACATTTTCTTACAAATCACATATAACACCCACACTAACCGCACAATCAACAACCCTATTGATCCTATATCTGCACCTCAATACACTCCTCCCCAAAAATCTGGAGAGGGTGTGAGGAAGTATACACACACATAATCTAGCACTACAATTGCTCCTCCCTTATCCGCTGGCCGAATTACTATGTTTGGATTTTTAGCCAGAGATTCAATTGCTTCTCTCTCCTGTAACGTCAAATTAGATTGCAATTTATGGGTATTCTTTGTCTTAAGTTCCATTTCAACCAGATTAAAAAAGGTTGATACAGATTTAGGAGTATTAGGAGGATCAAATGTACTTTTAACTTTAAATTTTTTCTGTTCTTTACTATTATCCTTCTTAAAGAATTCTCTTCGTTTCATATTTCTCTGAAATCTGAATAGATCCACCGCAATATCCAAATCACTTGAATAACTTGCAGGAATAAATGTCAAACCTCTCGAGAGAACCATAATTTCTTCCTTAGTGAGGATATATGAGGACAAATTGAACACTACTTCCTCCCCCTGGGTGGAGGTTTCTGGCTGTTTAAAGCTTCTGTGTCTTTGCCGCCTTCTCCTTCTATGGGGCCTATTCTGTTTTTTGATTGATTTCTTGTAGTAACTCCCAAAAAAGAAGCTGAAGTAGTGGCTACCGGTTCTTGTTCAGTTAGGTTAGGATATTCATTGGTATCCGTATCAGTACCAGAAGAATTGCCAGAGGAGTTATCTACACTTGACAAATTAGGGAGTTGAATTCTGCTACGTGGGGGTCTACGACGAGGGTCCTTCCTCTGATCACTACCACCAGTGAGCCATCTGTATACTCTTTTTTCTTTATAGTCCAATTTTACTTTCTCCACCTTACTCTTCTTAAATCTATGTAGTTCAGTTTTAAATGTGTTTAATTGTTTATTGAGTTTTCCAAGCCAATCAGTTTTTTTATCCGTTTCCAATACTGTAAGATTAGATGTTTCAAAGTCTTCAATTTCTGTTCTCACTAGTTTAAGTTCTCTAGTTACTTCTTCTATGACTAATAGCATGAGATCAAATGAACACTTATTGTGAATGGCACACCATTTTCCACAAAATTCACCATTATTTCTTCCTATAGTAGGTATATTCGAGATTCTGAAACCCCTAGGAATGTTCTTTTGTCTATAGTAATCTGAAAGATATACCCCATGCAAGTGTAAGTCTATTTCTCTCTTCTTTAAACGTAACAAAGAATGAAACACATCTACAGGTACCTTTTCCGGTGATTCATCCTGTGCAGTCTCTGTGAATAAAATTGATGATGCCTGGGCTTCTGTATAATGTATAGACTCCTTGGGGGTTTCAATGTTAATAAAAGATGACTGACTCAGTTGTTCCTCCATAGTAAAAAAAAGATCACCATGTAGAATAAGATCCAGAGGTTTCAATCCAACTAGTCACTTCATATCTTCTTCAACACGGGTGCACAGCCAAAATAATATCCAAATATAGCAAGAACAGCAGCACTCTCGACAATTCCAGTAAATGCCTGGGTGTCCGGATACAACAATTTATATACTAGATAAATCAGCACTCACAGGACTTCAAAATGAAAAAACAAAAAAACTACTTTATTAGATCGACGTTTCAATCCCACCTGGGATCTTTATCAAGACAACCACCTCGTGCAACAGTCCTCCATTTTATACCCTACACCTGGTGATGACCTCTGACCCCAGAGGTCAAATGTTAAAAACAACTTATTACTAACATTAAAAATTCCAAAGATATTCTTATCATGGAAGAAAACAAAAGAGTACAGTAGTCATAAGTACATAGGAATATTAATGAAATTCACAATAGAAGAGTTGTTCGGTATGTGTACCTTAAATCAAAAATAATTTACCAGTGTTCAAGAAGACCCCACAATTTCCTCTGTGCCAATTGTATGATCAAATATCCATTCTTATTAACAAAATGCGATATTGTGGATAGAATAACCTGGTCACCTTGCGCCTAACCCGGACGTGACTCCGGTGCATCGCAGCACTTAACAGACAGCCGGTATATAAAACTAACGCCAGGTATCCATTCCCAAGATCCCATATCACAGGATCGATGTATAACAGAATATGTGGCAAAATATGTATGACCATAAACATTCATACTGTTCACTAAATAATTTCTTATAATATTACATAATGGATAAATCCAGACAAATTTGTAGTCCAAAAATCACAAATTATCAAATTATCAAAAAAGTCAATGTTCATGTATGAGAGCTATAAATCGAATGTAAATTCAAATATCCAAAGATTGCTTTCTGGTACTCACTGTCCGCCAACTTTAACGGTGTCCGGTAGTTATCCGGTGTCATCCCGTTGGTCACGTGCTTCTCTTCACAGTTCCCATTGGGAGTCAAGGGATCCAGACCACACACCCGCAGTCAGCAAGTGCGCTTGTCTGAACCCGACTACCACCATAAAAAGCACTGCAGTATGAGCCTCCTGGTATGGGCTATAGAGCGAGAACCTCCGTCCTTTGTGGGCAACTCGTCAGCATGAGGTTGGTTTCACTGGCTTGCTATTTAGGCTTGGTGCACATGTAGAGCACAAACTGAAAAGGTTATGGTGGGGAAAAAAGTGAATGAAAACCCCTTCCACCTGAATTTGGTGGGTAGTAGATACAATGTTAAACAAAAATTTGACACACCAGTCCCTTAAAATTAGAGAAGGAAATACCCAAAATTATACTTACTAACCATCCGTCAAGTCCTATTATGGGTCAGCGTTTGGAATGGCAACGCCCCTATCCAGGGGTTCTATGCCCGCTGTACCGCTGAGACAGAGGTTAGACATAGAAGCTTGTACATGGGAAGACAAAAGATTCAACACTCTCCATTGACAAAGCTAGGAGGGCCTACTATCTTCCCTATAAAAAGCTATTAAGAGGGAACCTGTCATTCAAACCTCTACGCACCGATGTGTCCAACCTGTGTATCCAACGTGCTTCTCTTTGGAGTAATAGTTTACCCCTATCTCCCCCTCGAGATAGTTCTGGTTGTAGATCTATTGCCATATAACGAAGATCAGCCAAAGTATGCTTCTTATCGGCGAAATGTCTGGCAACAGGTTTGTCTGTTTTACCTTGAATGGCCTCCTGAATACTGGACCTGTGATTGGCCATTCTGTCACGTAAACTGGTGGTGGTTTTACCTACGTATAATAGACTGCAAGGACAAATGATGAAATAAATGACGTGATTGCTGGTGCATGTGAGCCTGAATTCTATCTGTATTGGACGCTCCGTGTGTGGGTGTTTAAAAGACGATCCAGTTAACAAATACTTGCAAGTAGTGCATCCAGTGCACTTGAAACATCCCTTCTTTCGCGAGGGGAGCCAAGATGTATAATGGTCCTGATAACAATGCCTTGGATCTGTCTGTACCAGGATGTCTCTGAGGTTCTGCCCTCTTTTATAGCACATCCTTGGGATGGACCTAAAAGAAGTAGGTAGTGTTTTATCACCTATAGGCGAGGTAGATGCCGGCCTAGGGCGCACATCTACTGGGGGCGCCCCCTCCTCCTCGCTTGCTTCAACAGAAGACTGCTGATAGCGATAGCTGAACCACTTTACAACACATAACATGCTCACGATAGTGTCACGCTTAGCGTGCATGTGTCAGGACTCTTACTGTTGTCTGATCCTGACACATGTGCATGGGGCTGAGTTGGCCACACAGCGGTGTAGCTATAAGGTGGAAGAGCTTCCACTCACGAATCCTTATTGGACTCGGATTTGTCCGTAATGGAACCTGGCATTCTTAGAGGAGGTGGCACACGGGTAAGGGGCAAGATTACTAAGTATCTGTACATAGAGTGTTGATGCTAAAATGCCATTTGTTCCGAGATATACAGAGTGATTGCTAATGCAACTACCTTTATTCACAAAGTATTATACCCCAGGTGCTTAGTAATTGATCTGAATCTATGTGTTATTAATGCCAATTGGGTTACAATTGTGTTTTTAATTCACAAGCTTTTTATGAGTATATAATAAAGTTTAATTTTTGAAATGTCCATTTTTTAACCTTTTCTCCTCTGGGTTTATTTAACCTCTACCCTTTATATCAATCATGACCCATATAGGGAACAAGGGTGGGATTGGTGCTAAACAGGGGTTTTCTCTTCTTTCTTTTTTCTTTGTTAATTTATAATTACCCCAGCACATTCCTTTTGGCCACAGTAATATTTTTGATACTCTCAGTACAGTGTAGGTAGCCAGGGTTATGAAGGGATCCCAGATCCATTAATTCATTTATTTTTGTCCTTTCTCTGCTCCCTGGGCCAGTCAGCCCTTGATCTGAAGACACGTGTAAATTAAATAAATGTGCCTAACTGCCTAAATTGAAAATTAACCCTTTGCATGCCAGAGAGAAATATGCAATGCATTGCATACATCTCTTTGGCATTCAAAGGGTTAATTTCCAGTTTAGGCACAGTTATGTAATTTACAGGTGTATCCAGGGGACAGGTTATAACCCTTTGAGTGCCTGTGTCCACAAAACTGTAGTGTAAGACAGAGCAAAGATCTGATAATTTTAGTCCCTGCATAATCAGGATGCTACCCTAATGTTAAGAGAAACTAAGTTGTGAGGTACTAGGGACTGTGTGTGGCAGGAACATTCTGAGGATTAGTGATGATTGTGAGAGAGGGGGCAGAGGACTGCGTTGGAAGGGTTGTGTGTCCCGGCATAAAAGGGGGGACACAAGGGGCGGAGCCAAGGGGGCAGCAAAATAAGGTTTTGCCTAGGGTGGCAAAAATCCTTGCACCATCCCTGAACGCATGCACTGAGATACATAAAGAGCAACACAGTCATACATACATGCAATGCACAACATGCAGACACACAGAGTGATACAGACATGTACCACACGCAGTGAGGAACACACAGACACACACAGAGACACACACACACAGAAGTGAGTCATAAGGGGGTGACGTATGTGTCACTGTGTTTGTACTTATGCCTCCACTGTGGCATTCATTCATATAGTTGAAATGCATATGGTGATTGCACATACTATGGTGGAAGGTGGATATATATATATTTCAGCTGCCGATTTGGTTAATTCCAAGAGCGTGCGCTGAAAGCATTTTGAGTCACGCTGGGAGTAAGGCGCTATACAAATACTAGTTATTATATAGCGTTCCCAGACACAGCGTGACTGGGAATGCTACCTGCCCCACCTCTTATTCGCCTACTGGAAGGTGCCTCAGGAGTCCACAGGATTTGCCCCCTTCGAACTATTGTTTGGGAGGAAGGTCCGGGGACCCCTGAATCTACTCTGCGAATACTGGGAGGTGAAGTATGACTCTGAGGAGAAGCCTACCATTACATATGTTGTAGAGCTTAGGTAAAAGCTGAAGAACCTTATGGGACTAGCCCACCAGAATTTAACGCACGCCCAGGCTAAACAAACACGACAGTATGACCGCAAGGCCCAACCCAGAATGTTCCACATGGGTCAGCAGGTCTTAGCCCTGCGCCCAGTGAGACAGAATAAGCTGCAGACTGCTTGGGAGGGGCCCTATCGAGTTGTTGACCAGATACCACATATGTGACTGCTCACGGGAATTCACAGCAGGACCAAAGGACCTGCCATGTCAATGCCCTCAAAGCCTATCACGCTAGGGAGGAAGCCGTAATGGCCATATGCAACCTGGGGTGAGGGAGAACCGGAGGAAAAAGGACATCCCTGACCTCCTAGCCGAATCCCAAATCCAGGTGAGCAGCCACCCTTTAAAACTAGGGACCCATTTGGATGAGGTTCAACAGGGACAGGTTGCTGAGATAGTTCAAAAATGGCCCACTCTATTCTCTCCGCTTCCCAGTTCCACTACATTAGCACAACATGTGGTACATACCACAGGGTCAGGGCCCTTACGTCAGCCAGCCTACTGGGTCCCCGAGTCAGTAAAGCGCAGTATGTGGCAGGAATTGCAGGACATGTTAGCCATGGGGGTCATTGAGCGTCCGCCAGTCCTTGGGTCCGGGTACCCAAGAAGGATGGAACCACCCAGTTCAGTGTGGAGACCGGACGGTCACTGATGCTTACCCCATGGCCCGGGTAGACGAGTTGTTAGACCGACTCGCTGGAGCTAGTGTTGTCTCTAACCTTGACCTGAGTCGAGGGTACTGGCAGATTCCCCTGGCCCCTGAGGCGGTGGCCAAGTCGGCCTTCATCACCCCTTTTGGCCTCTACCAATTCAAGGTAATGCCATTTGGGATGAGGAATGCCCCGGCTACCTTCCAGAGGTTGGTGGACCATCTGCTGGCAGGAGCACAGGAATTCGCCTGTGCCTACCTGGACGGCATCGCTATCTTCAGCAGCTCCTGGGAGGAGCACCTCCTATACCTAGAAGCCATCTTAGGGAGGATCGCCTGCACAGGGCTCACGATCCGGCCCAATAAGTGCCAGATAGAAATGGGGGAGGTCCAGTACCTAGGTCACTGGGTGGGGGGTCAGCAGCGGCCCGAGCCAGCTAAGGTTGAAGCAATCCTAAAATGGCCTACTCCCAGGACCAAGAATCAGGTTCTGGCCTTTTTGGGTACTGCAGGGTATTACCATAAATTCGTGCCCCAGTATAGCACCATAGCAAAACCCCTAACGGACCTGACCAAGAAGGCCCTACTCCGTAATAACATAGTAACATAGTAATTTAGGTTGAAAAAAAGACTTGCGCCCATCTAGTTCAACCCTTTTCCTATTCCTGTTTACCATTGTTGATCCAAAGAAGGCAAAAAACACCCTCAATATAGCAATTTCAAATTCTGCCTTGAATGGGGGGGGGAGTTCCCTCTCGATTCCAAGATTTCTCCTTGGATCAACAAGCCCTAAGTAAATATTAATCACAATACTAACATGCATAGCCCTCTATGTTATGCTCTTTTAAATAAGTATCCAGGCCCTTTTTAAAGGCATCTAATGTATTCGATAGCACCACCTCCTCAGGCAGTGAATTCCATACCTTTATTGTCCTTACAGTAAAGAAACCCTTCCGCTGGACTGTGGACTGGTCACCGGCCTGCAAGCAAGCATTTCAGGCCCTGAAAGAGGCATTGGGGCGGGAACCGGTGTTGGCTGCCCCAGATTTTAACAAGACTTTCTTGTTTCACACAGATGCCTCCGAATGTGGATTAGGAGCCATGTTGAGTCAGGTGAACCAAGCAGGAGAAGAACACCCTATTGCCTATCTGAGCCGGAAGCTGCTACCAAGAGAAACGTCATACGCCGCTGTGGAAAAAGAGTGTCTTGCACTGGTATGGGCCCTTAAGAAGTTCCAGCCCTACCTGTATGGGAGAGAATTCACAGTACTGACAGACCATAATCCTCTGGTATGGCCCAACCGAGTCTCAGGAAAACAATGGGCGGCTGCTACGGTGGAGTTTGGCACTCCAAACCTTCAATTTCTCCATTCAGTACCGGCCTGGTAAAGACAATCGCGATGCCTATGGGCTATCCCGACAGGAGGACCTTTGAACTTTGGTTATCTTTGACTAATTCCTGACTCTGGATAGAGTCTAGAAAGGGGAGTAATGTAACAGGCCCTAGCCCGTTAGTGGGGCTATGGAGTATCGAACTATGGACTTTGGGCAAGTATTCGAACTTATGGCAATTCAGGGTCGTGCGAGCCCTATTCGCAGCCCCGGGACTCGGTTTATTCGAGGGTTTATGTTGGAGGGGCTCAAAGCGTCGGTAATGGCCGACACGGTATCATACGACCGCATCATGCATAGCCAGGATTAGCCAAGCGAACATTCGGGGAATTACAGTGGCCGGACAAAAGGCGGGATATTCTTGAACTTGCAGTAGCAGTTACTGGGTATCAGCCTTTGTTCCCCAAGATGTGTATTGGAACTCTTTAAGAACTATACCCCCGCATGGAAATAATTACATCAAGTCTGGCCCTTTGTGTTCCATGTTCCGCCCTACCCGAGTCCAAAGGGGTGACCAGTCGGATTTTGCTTGGCATGATCGCTCCCTTGTTCATTGGCCGTTAGCGTAGCCTAGCCCTTAACATATCTGAACACTCCCAGTTCGTTGTTCTTTTGTGTATGTTGTGTATAAAAGTGTGTGCTGTTTGGCAATAAAGTGTGTCCATTTGGAGTAAACAGTCTCCGTGTTTACTTCTTGCCGTGGTGGTTTAAAGAGTCCTCTCTGACTCCCATCCCTATAGGAAACTGAGCTATTCCCTGTTCACTGTTGGAGTTTACGACGTCGAATCCGCTCTTCGTACTGTATACATACATACACACACATATACATACACATATATATATATATACACACATATACATACATATACATATATATATATATATATATATATATATATATATATATATATATTGGGTGGTAGATACAATGCCAAACAAAGATTTGACATGCCAGTCAAGCCATAAGACTTGCTTTTCCCACAGAAATCACACTTTTGCAGTGTTGTTACTACTGAAAGGGATTCTGGGTACGCATATGCAAATAAGTTTAGCAAGGAATCACCTTTTTGCCTCAAATTCCACTTTATACATGGATTCCTCAGAGTATGTTTATGCTGAGTAACAGCTTTAAGACACAACTCAGGAAGAGATGCAAAGCCAGTGAATCACTCATGGACATCTTTTTTTTTTTAAAAAATAATCTTTATTTTGACATGGAAAATACAATACAACATTTCTTTGTACAGTAATGCTTTCCAATACAGAGTGCATTCATACATTTAAAACAATAACATTCTTAATACCTGCAACGCAGTGCACTTTGGCAGCACACAGGTACATTGAAACTTTATTGTATCATCACTTTATTGAACTCAACACGTGTATTTTATTTCACTGCATTAAAGTCTCTGTGGGTATTCGGCTGAGGCATTGGATGTGTGTGCGGGGGGGGGGATATGGGGCATGGGTTAGGGGGCCAAGGTGAGGTGACAGGGATATTGGGCCATTGGAGGGGATGCTAGTCCTCCTCTTCAAGGCCGTCCAAGATGTTATAGTCTCTTAGCAGACTGTGGATCAGTCTGCGACAGTCCTGTGTTGTCACCTGTTCTCTTCTCAGCACCCGGCGATTCCTTGCAAACCACAGAGCGTCTTTCACACAGCACATGATGCACCAGGCTTCCTGGATAGCACCATATGAGTGTGTCCCTGGAAATAGTTCATACAGTACCGAGTGGTACGACAAGTGTCTCTTTGGAACAGAGTCTTTGAGTTCATTTTCCAGGTCATCCAACAGGGTTTGGGCAAAGGGGCACTGCCAAGAAACATGCAGGGCAGTTTCTTCTGCCACGCATCCTCTAGGGCAGTGTCTATACCTGCATAGGTTCCTTGCATGCATGAATGACCTGAGAAACAGACCCCCCTGAATGGCCATCCATGCAGTGTCCTTGTGTCTGTTGGTAAGTCTCCCTGATGACACGTTCTGCCATACCATCTTGGAAGTAGCAGCTGGGAGTCCTGAAATTGTCTCTATAATGTCTTTTGCTCTGATGAGCTTATATATGACCTTTGGGGTCCACAGTTCTGGTTTAACACCCTCCAGTTGGTTCTCTCTCACAAATCTACCAACATCCTGGTAGAACCAGGGGATAGTCCAGTTGTAAGGGATGGAGCTGTCCCACGTCTCCCAACCAAGTCCCCTCCAAAGAGGAAGCAGGAAGAAAAGGGACATGGCATTACCGGCAGATCCCTGGTCACTCTCTCTTAAAGTCCTCCGCACACAGTTGCACACGAAGAAGGCCAGCAGCATGGTGGGGATGTCTGGCACCCCCTTTCCTCCTTTGTGGGGCTCCTTGTACATAACTGCACGCTTCACTCTGTCCATTTTGGAGCCCCAGATGATGTGAAACACTGCCCTTGTGATTGCTCTGCAAATTGTTGCCAAGGGTGGCCAAGCTTGGGCCATATACTGCAGAACTGGAAGGATCTCATTCTGCAGTACCAGTATTTTTCCCTCTATGGTGAGGTCCCTGAGGCTCCATAGTCCAAATTTCTGTCTGACTTTTGCTAGACTTTCATCCCAACATTTCAGGGCCGCGCCTTTTCAACCGAACCAGACTCCCAGGATTTTGATGAGGTCTGTCCTGATGGGGAAAGGGAAGGGGTCAGAAGACCGGTGCCACTCCCCGAAGAGCATGGTCTCTGACTTCCACTCATGGTGCCACTCATGGTGCCACTCATGGACAGCTGTTTCATTGTCTATGCAACTCATCAGCATGAGGTTGGTTTTACTGGCTTGCTATTGAGGCTTGGTGCACATGTGGAGCACAAACTGAAAAGGTTATGGTGGGGAAAAAAGTGAGTGAAAACCCCTTCCACCTGAATTTGGTGGGTGGTAGATACAATGCCAAACAAAGATTTGACATGCCAGTCAAGCCATAAGACTTGCTTTTCCCACAGAAATCACACTTTTTCAGTGTTGTTACTACTGCAAGGGATTCTGGGTAGGCAACCTCATGCTGATGAGTTGCATAGACAATGAAACAGCTGCCCATGAGTGGTTCACTGTTGCCTATCACCAACACCCGGGGGAGATTAATGCTTGTAGTGGTTCTGGCCACTGCATAACACCGGTGACGTTAGAGAAGCACAGTATTCCTAACGGAAAGCACTTCCTCCGGCGGCGGAGGAAATTAATGCTGGTTGGGCTCTGCCCCTTCCTAACACCGGTGAGGTAGAAGATGCTCAGAAGCCCTTTTGGGAAGGCACACTCTCCGGCAGCAGTAAGAGCTCCGAAGGGAACAATCTACAAGCCGAAGCTTGAGAAAGCAAGGCGCTAAACAGTGAATTTGTGGAAGCGATCAGCGGCGCACGAACAAAGGCTATGCAGGAAATTCCCCTCCAGGAAACCAGCACGGTCCAAAGTTTGGCGCAGCTGAAACTGCATCTAATCAGTGACGGGACTGCGCCTAATCGGTGAATTTGTGGAAACTGCGAAAGCTCTTCGTAGCGCACAAAGACCGCGCAGGAACTTCCCCTCTAGGAATCTTGTGCACTTGAAGTTAGGCGTAGCCTGAACCACAAGCAAGGGACCACTCAAGAATAGTTGCGCCGAAACAGGGTATATGTGAAACCGCGGAAACCCCGGTAGAGCTGCACAGAGACACTGCGCAAGGCACATCCTTACAAGGAAACTTGAGTAGCAAAATCTGATAAAGCTCCAGAAGGAATTGCCAAAGAAACACCAGTTACAATTCAGAAACCAGCGAATACGCCAGAAGCAGAACAAAGACACAGGCTTTGACACAAGGCTCTGAAAGAGGGGAAGATGGCAACCTGTGCGCCCATCAAGACCTCTACAGATCTTCAAGCACACACTAAGGAGAAAATCCCCCAGAATGCCGCAGTAGGAAGAGCCAGGGTAGCCAGCACCAATACAGCAGAGCAGGCGGACATGGCAGCCAAACCCAAAAGCGAAGGCACGATGGCTGACTCAGTTCAGAGCTCTGGCAGCAGAAATAGTCAACCCAAGTCCAGTAATGGAAATGGAGCGGACAACAGACGCAGCCCAGGGAGTGTACCCAACCTAGAGCCATGGATGAGGCAGACTGTGGTGCTGAAGTGGAAGGCCGGACCCCTGCTCTGGACTGTGAGACTTTCAGCAAAGAAATGGTGCTGGACTGCGGCTTCTCTGTAGCGTAGACGCTAAGCATACAGAATCTCCTGGGCGGTATTTTCTACATCACCTTCATCTCTATGAATGTTTGCAAGCAGTACTGGGACATGGTGCAGACAAAGAGACATGAACTCCCCTTCTTCCGCTTTTTGGGTAACTGCCCTATTCAAAGAGAAGAGAGGCGGGTAACTGTCTCAATGAGAAATCCACACACACCAGGACACGTCATCTCTGCGTTCCTGAAGCGGTTCTGCACTGTGGTAAGAGAGCCCTCCCAGATAAAGAACAGACTTGGCTTCTGGACAGGAAAATGGTCCCTTGTTGTGCACCTCAGACAGGACAAGGGATCTCCAGATGGGTTGTAACATCTACCCCCAAGTTTCACCCTAGGCAACTCTGCAGGCATCCTCTTTTATCAGGACCAGCCCCAAACATGCAGGAAGTGCGGCCAGACCGGACATCAGGGGAAAGACTGCAAGGAGAGTGCATGCAAAAACTGTAGAGTGGCAGGGCATGAAACAAAGGACTGTCCAAGGAAGATGACCTGCAACCTCTGTGGGGAAGCCAATCATCCGTTTTAAGGATTGCCCACAGAGAGCAAAAAGCTACGCAGCAGCGGCAGGAAAAGGCCTCCAAAAAGCTGGTCCCCCACCAAAATTACCTGGTAGCAAAAAGGAGACCCCAGCACCAGAGAAAACTTCAGTGGGTAAGACTGAATCTCCCCAGACCCCCTCCCCTCTCTCCCAGCTCACAAAGCCACTAATCCTCACACCTCTTCTAAACCTCTCTCCTCTGACACCTCCTCTGAAACTAACACCTCCCCACAGCTCTCCAGTAATCCCCCTGAAGCAGCTATAACAACCTCCCCAGCTGCCTCAGATTCCTTCCCTCCCTTGTCTTCTGTTTCTTCTGTTTCAGGCCCACCTTTGAAGGAGCAATTAAAGAAAAAATCTGGGAAAAGGAAAAAAGACAAGGAGGAGAGCCCTGATAAAGGCACCAGACAGAAAAGAGTGCCTCCAAAGGACAACACCCTCCCTGAGACAAAAGAGGACAGCAACATAGGGGGCATGGAAAAAGCAGTGAGCCCCCCTGGACGCCCAGCCTTAGAGGGAAAAGGACAGTATTATGCTGACATCCTGGACTTCTTGGAGTCTGTCCTACAGACTGATGAACCTCCAGACCAGGGAGGAGGAGGGGAGAACCCAACGGTGGAGAGTGGTAACTAGTGTCACTGTCTATATATCCTATCTAACCTATTCTTCTCCCAACTGATGGCATCTCTTTCAGCATTTCCCATTAATGTGAGGAGCATTAGGGACCAGTACAGGTGAAAGGGAATACTAACTTTTCTCTCTTCCCATGAAAGTGATATATATATATGTTGCAGGAATGAGCCTTACCTTTTTCTCAATCCTACAGGCATCTCATGCGGCAATGGCCCCATGGCCCCTCGTACTGGTTGGGTGGAGGCAGCTCTAAGTCTGCAGGTGTAGCCATTTTGATCAGAGGGGGCGGTTCGCATTTGATTCTGTCCAGGAGCTAGTCTGCCTGTGTGGCTCATCAGCGTGTACGCCTCCCCTGAGAGAAATGAGTGACTGGAGCTTTCCAGCGCCTGCGGATCCAGCTCGCTACCACCCGGGCAGTGGTGATGGGTGGGGATTTTAATTGCCCAATTGAGGAGGATGGGCGCAGCTCCTGCCATAATGCAAAGCTGGATAAAACATCCAGGTTACTGATAGAGATGGTCAGGGAGGCGTCCTTGCAGGACGTGGTGGGCTCCATTAGGGCGGGCTCCGTTAATTATACTTGGAGCCACCCCGATGGCTCAACGTGTTCTCGGATTGACTTCCTGTTCACCTCCAGAACAGTAGAGCACAAGTGGCACTCTATGGTCCCCTGCTACTTCTCTGACCACAGGGCCATTCACTTCCAAGGGGTCCTGGGCAAAGGGTTTCCTCCCGGTCCAGGCTCCTGGAAGTTGAACTGTGCCCTGCTGGAAAGAGAGGAGATTGTAGAGGAGCTGCGGGGTGCTTATAAAATGTGGAAACTAGATAAAGTGTACTTCCCCACTGTGGCCCAGTGGTGGGAGTTTATGAAAGTTAAATTCCACAGTTTCTTTCAGGTGAAAGGCAGACGCCAGGAGTGTGAGAGGAGGAGTGAACTCAGGAGATTTCAAAAGAAACTGCACTCCCTTGCAGGACCTCCAACTCTGTGGCTGGGATGCGAGAAAGGAGCTGGATGAGACCAAAGAGGGCCTGAAGAGGCACTTTGAGGAGGAGTCCAGACGCATTATCTTCCGTTCCAAGGTGGAATACCTGGAGAAGGGTGAGAAATGTAACTCTTTCTTTTTCAGGAAGCTCCACTCTGCACACACTCCCCTGATAGAACTGAGGGACAGAGATGGCAGAATCCAAGAGGGGAAGGAAGGGGTCATGAAAGTGGTCACAGACTTCTACAGAGTCCTCTACTCCCCCAAAGACACAGGCACAGACCAAGCTGATAAGTTCCTGTCAGGTATCACTAACTGTGTTGATCCCGCAGGTACAGCAGCTATGGACTCCCCCCTGGCATTGGAGGAGCTGTTCTCTGCTGCCAGATCCTTCAAGTCGGGCAGGACCCCGGGCTGTGATGGTCTCCCAGCTGAATTTTATATAAATCTGTGGGACCTCATAGGCCCAGACCTGCTTGAACTATACAAGGAGATGGTGGCGGAGGGCAGAATGCCTCCAACACTAAGGGAGGGGATGATCACGATCTTGTATAAACAGAAGGGAGAGAGATGTGACATTAAAAATTGACGGCCCATTTCTCTCCTGAATGTGGACTACAAGATCCTTGCCAAGGTACTAGCCAAAAGGCTAAAGAGGGTCATTGGTCAGATTGTTCACCCAGACCAAACCTGCGGAATTCCTGGTCGCAGAATAGCAGATAACCTTGCCCTAATCAGAGACACGGTCCACTATATCAGAGACCACCGTATAAAGGCAGCCCTGGTCAGCCTTGATCAGGAGAAGGCCTTTGACCGTGTCTCTCACGAATTCATGGGTAGGGCACTGAGCAGATTTGGGCTGGGAGAAATGTTGTGTTCATATGTTAACCTAATGTACCTTGACATTTTCAGTATGGTGCTGGTGAACGGCTGGAAGACTGACCCCTTTCCAGTACTTTCTGGGGTCAGACAAGGCTGCCCTCTTTCACTTCTCCTTTTTGTCTGTTGTATAGAGCTCTTCGCTGAATGCATCAGATGGAATCCAGAGATCAGGGGGATCACTGCACCAATACATGGCAGACAAGAGGCAAAGTGCTCGCTGTACATGGACGATGTAACCATCTTCTGCTCTGACCAGCAATCTGTGAAAGAGCTCGTCCAGACATGCGAGGACTTTGGCAAAGCTTCGGGAGCAATGGTCAACTGCGGGAAGTCAGAGACCATGCTCTTCGGGGACTGGCACCTGTCTTCTGACCCCTTCCCTTTCCCCATCAGGACAGGCCTCATCAAAATCCTGGGAGTCTGGTTTGGTGGAAAAGGCGCAGCCCTGAAGTGTTGGGATGAAAGACTAGCAAAAGTCAGACAGAAATTTGGACTATGGAGCCTCAGGGACCTCACCATAGAGGGAAAATTACTGGTACTGCAGAACGAGATCCTTCCAGTTCTGCAGTATACGGTCCAAGCTTGGCCACCCTTGGCAACAATTTGCAGAGCCATCACAAGGGCAGTGTTTCACATCATCTGGGGCTCCAAAATGGACAGAGTGAAGCGTGCAGTTATGTACAAGGAGCCCGACAAAGGAGGAAAGGGGGTGCCAGACATCCCCACCATGTTGCGGGCCTTCATTACGTGCAACTGTGTGCGGAGGACTTTAAGAAAGAGTGACCAGGGATCTGCCGGTAATGCCCTGTCCCGTGGGACAGCTCCATCCCTTACAACTGGTCTACCCCCTGGTTCTACCAGGATGTTGGTAGATTTGTGAGGGAGAACCAACTGGAGGGAGTTAAACCAGAACTGTGGACCCCAAAGGTCATATATAAGCTCATCAGAGCAAAAGACATTATAGAGACAATTTCAGGACTCCCAGCTGCTACTTCCAAGATGGTATGACAGAACGTGTCATCAGGGAGACTCACCAACAGACACAAGGACACTGCATTGATGGCCATTCAGGGGGGGTCTGTCTCTCAGGTCATTCATGCATGCAAGGAACCTATGCAGGTACAGACATTGCCCTAGAGGATGCGTGGCAGAAGAAACTGCCCTGCATGTTTTTTGGCAGTGCCCCTTTGCCCAAGCTCTGTTGGATGACCTGGAAAATGAACTCAAAGACTCTGTTCCAAAGAGACACTTGTCGTACCACTTGGTACTGTATGGACTATTTCCAGGGACACACTCATATGGTGCTATCCAGGAAGCCTGGCGCATCATGTGCTGTGTGAAAGACGCTCTGTGGTTTGCAAGGAATCGCCGGGTGCTGAGAAGAGAACAGGTGACAACACAGGACTGTCGCAGACTGATCCACAGTCTGCTAAGAGACTATAACATCTTGGACGGCCCTGAAGAGGAGGACTAGCATCCCCTCCAATGGCCCAATATCCCTGTCACCTCACCTTGGCCCCCTAACCCATGCCCCATATCCCACCCCCGCACACACATCCAATGCCCCAGGCGAATGCCCACAGAGACTTTAATGCAGTGAAATAAAGTACAAGTGTTGAGTTCAATAAAGTGATGATACAATAAAGTTCAAATGTGAGGTTGAAAGATGGATAGCAAGGAACAAATTGTTCTTAAACACAGACAAAATTGTCACAATGATATTTGGCACAAAGCACAAACTGCGTAATCTCGGCAATACCCACATATCCATTGTAACGGAGTCTAATCGTAAACTGGCCCCAGTGGACTCCTACAAATATCTTGGTATGTGGCTTGACCCCAACCTCACTTTTGGACATCATATTGACAAGTTAACCTCCAAGCTTTATCCAAAAATCAGTGCTCTTTTTAGACACAAATCATGTTTAAGTCCCCTGGTTAGAAAACGTATTGTGCAACAGATGTTGCTGCCTGTCATACACTATGGTGATGTAGTTTATGCTCCAGCGCCAGAAATCCATCTTAGTAAACTTGACACCTTGTATAATTCAGTATGCCGCTTTAGCCTCCAATGCAATTACACTATTCATCGCTGTGATATGTTAAAAGAACTAAATTGGTTAACACTCAAATCTAGACGTGCCCCGTTAGTATATTATGTCCAATCATAATTTGATATCATAAAAGATCGATACGTCTAATGATGCAGAAAATTATGCTCCCAAATATGTCCAATAATGGATAGAGTTTAAATCTTCTGTATTGGATGACATTATACAATCAAAATATTCTCCATAATCCATGGTTGTTTAATGTTTCTGTCACTCCGGGAGAAGATGCATTAATAGAAATCTGTTATAATCAATAGAACACCTCTGCCATGGTAGAGACTCTAGATCTGCCAGATCTATCTCCTCGCCACCTGGGGAACCCCCTGGAAAAGTGAGTAAAAGGCTAGAACCCATTGTACCCAATCACCCACTTAGTAGGTGACCCATATATATGTGATGACATGTATGAGTCATATCACTGGTTCAGAGGTGTCTCATCATTCACGATTTCATTAATAAAAACAATTAAAAGATAACATCTCATTCAATCCCTTTGGTGACATAGATTGTAATGTATAGATCCATCTGGTTTCCCTTTGATGTAATATGCGTTCTCTATTGCCACCTCTCCTACACGGTGGAATATGATCGATGACCATACATTTCATCTGAGATAAGGTGTGCTTGTGTTCCTGCCAATGTTTGGCAACCGGTTTGTCACTCTTGTGTCCTGCCAGTGCCTTTGTAATAGTAGCCCGATGATTGGCCATTCTCTCTTTAAAGGTACAGGTAGTTAAACCCACATATAATTTTTGGCAAGGACATATAATTATGTAAACCACATATATGCTGGAACATGTGAGTCTATATTTGATTTTAAAAATTTCACCTGTGAGTGGATTTTGAAATTGATCACCTGTAAGCATATATCTGCAGGTC